>VXAV01004707.1:0-43913 GCA_013399715.1 Alectura lathami
TTTTTTTTTTTTTTTTTTTAGCAGAATCATATCTGTAGAATGTGTATTTAAAATATCGTACAGTAATTGTCTTTCCAGTCATGAGGAGAATCTCACAAAGTTGTAGTACGTTTCACATTATAAACTGTGCTAATGCCTAACAAGTTTTAGATAGCAAAAAACATTTTGAGTCATTGATACAAGTTTCTCTGGACTCTTTTTTTTTCTTAGGAGTAGCTAAAGTGTCACCTATTTCATTTTTGGCATACTTTTTCATAGTATAAATGGCCAACGCCCTTAATATAGTTCAGATACTTGCATGTTAGAATTGCCTCTTTTTTTTTTTTTTTTTTTTGTTTTTTATTTTGAAGATTTTTTTTTTGGTCTTTCAATTTGAAAGTTGCTTTTTTATAGGGGAAAAATAGCAAAATGTGGAAGTCAGGGTATGAAAATTCTTATAAAAATAAAATGTGTTCTAGGGTAGTTGCTAAGCACATTGATATCAGACCTTTATCTGTAAACAGAATCCTTAGTTTTATGGGGTGTTGAAGTGCAGGTAAAAACTGCAGAGTCACTAAATCATACATACATTGAAGACCCTGATTATATATACACTGCACGTTTCCAAAATAGTTAAAGAAGCCACAGCATTAATCATTTTAGATTTAATAAGAATCAATATTGATGTGGGAAATTATTTTTGCATGATAGTGTGGAAGGGATAATCATTTGTATAACACTGATTAAACAGTGCAAGGCAAAAATGCTTGTCTTAATAAAAACAAACAAACAATAACAACAAAACAGTGAGTGTGTGGTTTTTCTTCTAGCTTATAGTGATCTAGTGTGTAGCAATGAAGATAAAATATTAACAGGTAACTATTAGATTGCAATGGATTTCTTTGAATTCATGTAAATTTGGAGAAAATGAAGAATAAGGATTACTTGTCTTCACAGCATGTTGGCATCTATTTTTACAGAGGGAAGCTATGAGAAAGATGTTGGAAATTATGCCATGAGTGGAGTTAGAAAAATGCCATTTTAACAACCTATTTTAAGCTGTATTTTTATTGTTAGATGTTACAAGTGCTTTATATTTATTTGCTTAATTACTTGTATCATTTTGATGAGTAATTGTTCTTTTATTGGCTCTTTGTGTTGTTTGGGGAGATTGAAGTTTTTCCTTTGTCTCTGTTTGTTCTTGTTTGTGTCTGTGAGTCATTTATCTTCCACTTGGCCTGGAATCAAACAAGTGAACTTTCAAAATTTTTTGTTGCTGAATTCTGGCTTGGCTAGAAAACTCTATTGGGTGGTGTACAAGTTACTCAGGCAAACTTCTGTCAAGGAATTAAGGCACATAAATGGAATGGAGAAAACATTTGATTTTAGATTCTTTAATAAGAATTCTGTGCTCCCACTTGAAGTCATAGGAGTGTGCATGAATTTATCTAACAGAACTTAGCTCATCAACTTCAGATTTATTGAGACCAATGTAATTCACGGTAGCAAATTTTCATGAATCTTTAAATGGAGGATGATTCTTAGCTTTCAATGGTATAGCCTGGTTCTCACTAAGTCTATAATTTGTCTAACAAGCTTTGTTGAGAAAGAATGGAGAAGGAAATGGTTTCAGTATTTTACATTCTAATTCTATATGAGGTATTACTAGGTTTTTGTCTGTACTTTTTCCTTTGAAAGCCCTATATTAAATGCAGGATTAAATTTTCTATAGCTTTTAGCATAGATCTGTTTGTTTCTGGATTTCTTGTTTGCTTGATTTTGCTCAACTAGGTTTAATTCAGGTACCGAAGATGGCACTGAGTATGGATAGTTGCCTTTTAAAAACATTTCTGGTGATCAAGGTGTTTGTCTGTACCTATGTTCAGTTACAACACAGCTCCTAGGCTTTCCAGTTTCTTGAGTGGTATTTACAAATCCAAATCAGATTCTTAGTTTTCATGAGAAGTGCAAGAAGAAAGTTGTTTGAGGGGGAAGGAAGATGTGACTAGCAATTGTACAACTGTCTTACTATGTGTTTATAAAACGTGAGGTAGAAGAAGCAGGAATTTAACAACATAACCAATTTTTAAGGTCAGAAGATTCACTTAGGCAGACAGACAGATGTCTGTCTTACTGGATTAAGATATAACATTTCCTCTAGCTGAATAGGTGTCGTGGGTTAATTAAAGATTGTTCCGTGACAGGGCCTAGCCCCATTCCCTCCCCCCGCCCCCCGGAGGCTGGGTAGAGGAGTGAGAAAGGAGGAGGCACAATTGAGGTAAAAGATTACTAGTTTACTTAAAACAGCAAAGGAATGTAAGATAACACATTATGAAAGCAATTGAGAGCAGTAAATCAAGAAGGGAGGTGTCTCTAACTGTGTGCATCCACAACAGTGATCAAAGGCAAAGGGAGGAGGAACTCCCAGAACCTGGAAACCACGGGGGAAGGGGCAGGAGCATTCTGGGGGCTGTGGTTTCGCCTTACAGCCCTCCCACCTGTGTCAGTTTATTACATGATGTCATGATATGGAATAAAGTTCTCACCCATGCGCCAGCCCGACCACCGAGAGCCAGCACCCACCCCACTGCGCCTGCTCGCGCCTGCCCGACCGTGGGGCCCCACGCCAGCCGGATGCAGCTCCACAAACCGCGGTTTTTCCCCCTTGCCCCCCNATGACAGTTAGGTCTGAAAAAATGATGGTTATATACATTTTGTTTCAGGGGGAAGCTGGCTTAGTGGGTGTTCCTGGCATACCTGGTCCTACTGGTTCCAAGGTAAAATAAATAAATAAATAAATAGCCTTTATATATAGATATATTTTTCACTTTCAGAAGGGGTTCTGTGAAGTACTTCAGCAGCAAAGGAAAGGAAAGAGAATGCTTACCCGGCTGCTGATGTGCTGATGTGACTGCAAGGCTGTCCTCTGTCATAGTCAAGAGATCTCAATGTCTAGGAGAAGTTTCTGATGACTGGAAGTAAGCAGATGCTGCATCCATCTTCAAGAAGGATACAGGGAACTGCAGGCCAGTCAACCTCACCTCTGTCCCCAGAAGAATTATGTAGCAAATCCTGAAAGGCATTTCTAAACATGTGGAGAAGGTGATTGGGAACAGGCAGCATTGATTTGCCAAGAACAAGTCATGCCTGGCCAGTCTGATTGCCTGCTCTGATAAGATGAGAGACTATAAAGATAAGGAGCAGTGGATGTTGTGTACCTTGGCCTGTGCCAAGCTTTTGGGACAGTCTCCATTCATGGCTACTAACTGCTGTCATCCTTCCTGGTTGTTACTGGGGCCAATATTATTTAGTGCCTTTATTAATAGTTTGGATGGTGGGACTCTCAGAAAGTTTATGATGTTGCCAAATGTGGGGACGTAGTCAGTGTCCTGGAAGGCAGGGTAAGGGTGGTATCAGAGGAACCTCAACATGCTGGAGAAGTAGGCTAATGAAGAAACAAAGTTCAGCAGAGGCAAACAGTCCACATCTGGGAAGGAATAACCTCAGGCAGCAGTACTGACTAGCTGCCAAATTGTTAGAAAGCAGCTCTACAAGAACAGGGCTGGGAGTCCTGCTGGTTGGCTATGTGCTGAAAAAAGCCCAATGCATTTGGGCTGTTTTAGCAAGATTGTGGCCATCAGGTCGGGGGAGGTGATTGTTTCACACCTGTGAGGCCGCATCTGTGTCCAGCTAGAGGCTCCTGGGGAAAAGAGAAAGAGTGGCTGATGGAGTTGTTGCCTGTGCAGGCCCACCAGGACAGCCGGGAGCTTACAGTCCATAATGTGCAAGGAGAGGCTGAGGAAGCTGGGCCTGTTCAGAAATGAGATGATTTGGAAGGTGGGTGGGAGCAGGCTTTTACTGCTCTTTGCAAGTGATGGGAAGGTGCAGGGAAGCCAGAACCAGACTTTTCAGAGGTGGTGTAGTGGGTTAATTAAAGATTGTCCCTTGACAGTGCTTAGCCCCCTCCCCTCATGGAGGCTGGGTAGAGGAGTGAGAAAGGAGGAGGCGCTGGTTTGAGATAAAACTATTTACTTAAAATGGTAAAGGAATGTGAGATAATACAATATGAAAGGAATTGAGAGCAGCAAATCTGACAAAATGGAAAATATATGTATAAGGAAAAGGGAGAGTCTCCTGACTGTAGACCACACTGGTGATGGGAGGCAAAAGGGCTGAGCTCCCAGAACCCAGAAACCACGTGAGAAGGACAGGAGCGTCCTGGGAGTTGTAGTCCTTGTGTCTTCCTTGTCTTCCTTCTGGAAACCACATGGGAGGGACAGGAGCGTTTCAGGAGCTGTAGTTCTCCCTCAGCAGCTCTTTCAACTCTGTCAGTTTATTACAGGGTGTCATGATGTGGAATACTTATGGGAAAACCATGACAAGTGGACAGTGAAAGGACAAGGCAATGGACACAAACTCTAACTCTCAGAAAAATTTTTATGTAATGGATTGGGAATTGAATAATGACAGGATTTGTAGCCTTACAAATGGAAAGGTAAACGAATAAATCACTTTTCTTGTATAAATTTGTCAGAAATCAGTTGTGTTGTATATTCAAAGTTGAAGAAGAATAGGAAGGGGAATAGAATTTCCATACATTCAGAAATTATTTCAGTAATTAACCAGTCATTTTTAGGTAAGAACCTCTGGAAGGTTACTTTACTAGATCACTTTTTGCATGCTTGGACTTGGACGTGCTTCTAGAACTAATCCCTAAGCTTTAGACTGCATGAGTAACCCTACGCAAAAAATAAAAATAAGAAAAATCAGGAAAATCCACTGCTGGCACCTGCTGAGAAGTCCAGAGCTATTTGATAATCCATAAATCTGCACATCTTCTAAGCTTCAAATTTTAATTCCCAGATGTGTGTTACACAATACTGTATCAATTGAACCATTTGGCAAAACGCTGCTAGAAAGTTTGCAAGTTGTAGCCTGCTGTTTTAGTTGACCTCATTTAAACCTCAGACATCTATATATGGAAATGAAAATTTCTGAAGGGTGAAAGAATGTTTAGACATTGTTCACTCTAATTTTTGAAAGTAATTTAAAAATATACTGTATACTTTACTCTGGACATTTTCAAGTCTTCTGGTTTTCAAACCTGTAGAACTCATGTGCATTGTACTGAGCCAGTGAGACTGAATTCTTGAGACTGGCAGAGAAATGCAAACAGTCTCTTGCCAGATGATTTAAAGGAGAAAGAAAATGTGTTTGGGGTTTGCTGTGGGTTTATTTTGTGGCTTTTTTTTAAATATTATTTTTTTAAAAATTACTTAATTTTTGTACTACAAATACATAATTTTGTCTGTATTTCTGTTGTATGTCTTATTAAGCAGACAAAAATACATTAATAAAGGTCTGACTAACATAGGTGTGTTTTTTATAATGTAGCCAGGCTGCAGACCATTTGACAGAGATATTAACAAGACATTAGCATAGAAAGAATGCTACATTAATATATTTTTCTGAGGTAAAAGTTATCAAATTGGAGCATTATAACAGGTCTTTTTACTGAAAGATCATTTAATAAAGAATTCAATCTGCTGAAATGAGCTGAGTTTGAATTAGTATTTCACATTGCACCCCTTTTTTTTTTTTTTTTTATTACTTTGTTAATTGGACAGACTTTTCAAGGTGAAAGGAGTGGGTTTTCTTTCAGTAAGTTGTGTCTGTATCCTTTTCTCAACCAGATGGTTTTTTGAGGCCTTTGCAGCTGACTAGTTATATTTAAAAATTAACATGAAGGAATTAATAGGAGTAAATGTATTAAAACTGGTTCAGGAGAAGAATACCAGAGCTATAATGAATGGGTTTAGGATCAACAGTTTAGAATTTTTAAAGCCGGGAAGATCCATTAGGCTGAACGAAAAAAAAAATGGTTGATGATTTGTAAGCCATGGCAGCTTTTGTAGAGGTTTTGCACATTTTTGAGTGTGAGACTGATGTTATGTGCTTTAATCTCATGATAAAAAGTCAATGTAATAGAACTATTTTAAGTAATGCAATTTTTTGAAAAATGTTTGTTTGAGATATTTATTTGTTTTGTGTTCCAGGGTGAACGTGGCTTTGCGGGTAGTAAAGGTGAAGAAGGTGAAAAGGTAAATTATTCTGTCTATGTTATTTATTTTTTTGGTTTAATGTTTTGGTATATGGCAGACTAAGTGGAGCCTAGTTCTGAAGGCATTCCTTAACTCTTTCACAAATAAAACTCTTATTCTTTTCTGTGTCAAGGATTTTTGAAAGGCTTAATAAGAAGGAGTTATTTATGCATATTAATTCATGTCATCAGTACTTCTTTTAGAACCTTTTTTTTTTTTTTTTTTTTTATGAAAAGATTTAATAATGAAGTCTAACAGAACCATAACCACTGGACTCCAGTACTGTCTACTGCTACTGTATTTCTATGGTAACCAGTAAATGTTTATTTATACAGTATGGAATGCATGATGAGATAGTGTAGGTATTTATAGTACTTGGTTATTGCTTTTATAAAATACAAATGCACTTTATAAAAAACTTAGCAAAATATGTTGAGTGTAATTACCAAACGTTTTACATTCTTTTCTCCTAAGAATATAAATTCACTGCAATTGCAAAATTTTACAT
Source organism: Alectura lathami (assembly GCA_013399715.1). NCBI lineage: Eukaryota > Metazoa > Chordata > Aves > Galliformes > Megapodiidae > Alectura > Alectura lathami. Next base: position 6,589 of record VXAV01004707.1, read on the forward strand.
TTGCTACAGCTTAATAACTGACAACTAGTTAAAAAAGGTTAATTGTTGTTGATATACTTCTGCATACCTGCACAGGGGTTAACATGAATTTTGTCTCCTGCACATATGTGACCCCAACTGAAATGGCTGGGTTGCTTGTTCTTGCAGAATGAAGGTGCATTTACCTCTTCCTCAGACAGGCAGTTCAATCCCCTTTCCTGACAGACTACCATGCTGTCCTAGGACCTTCTTAGTCTCCTGGCTGGCATAAAGCTTCCAAGTGTAAATTCAAGGAGAAACCTCTCATTGTGTTGCTACAGTGGGTATCAGAGCGTGAGGCAGTTTGTCCTCATTGCAGATGCTCTGCATTGGCCAGAAATAGTTGAAAAAACAAGAGCATTGAAATGGGAATTGAATTGGCACTTTGGAAGTCTGTCTTAGCTGACAGAATGCTGGCCTGGGTTGCTCTAGATAGTACAAACCAACCTTCCTGCGTGACTTCGGGCACATAACGGGTCATCAAAGGAAGTCTGTGTTGAGGGAGAAGTGGAAGGAATAGTCTGTTCTGGTTTAGCTTTTGTAGTAGGAATTAAACTAACAATAATAGTTTGTAGTTGAGCTTCAGCTCCATAATCGTTAGAACCTGATTACTGCTTTTTTAATTGTGTTTTGGCTGATTTGTATTAGGCAAAGTCATTTAAGAATGCATCTTTTCTCAGACCACAGAGTTCCCTCTGCTGCAGCTTATTGTCTGAAAAAGATGCAGAAAAGCATTTCTACTGAATGTGTGTCGTATGTTCAGGTGTTCATGTGTTCCTCAAGATGAGGAATGGAAGGTGCTGAGAATTCTGGCAGTATTCAGACTAAGAAAGTGGTGAGTGGGTGGCAGGTATGAATTTAAGAAAAAGCAATATATTCCTGCTTTGGATGTGAGTATATTCACTCACACACTGAACTTCAGAAGTGTCAGCCAGCTTTCCAATGTTGATATTTTAAAGGAAACATGTTATGGATTAATTAAAGAAGATTTAAATTTACAGAGGTTTTTTTTTTTTAGGAGGAAGTATTCCAGTAAGCAGGAAGGAAGAAATATCAGAAGTAGAAGTCAGCATCCATAGCAACTAAAATTTATCACGTGAAGAGTCAGTCTAAAAAAAGCACTTGTTAAGCTTGAGTGTTTCTAGCTTCACAGACAGATCTTATTTCCTTCACGGCATCGTTATTCATCACTTCTGAAGGGCTTGTTGATTTTTTTTTTTTTTGTAATTTCTCTGCAGCTGTGCCATGCTTTCCTCGAGCTGTATGAATAAATTGTGTTTGGACGCAGGCACATGGCTCCAGCTGTTGCTGCCACTCTCTCTGCTTGATTTCCCTTGTATTAAGGCAGAGATAAAATGACCAAACATTTTTCTTATGTGGAAGCTGAGTCAGCACATTTTAGACTTTTTTTTTCCTGTTTGGTTTTTAACTTTGGACATTAATTAAAAGGTTCCATTTAAATGTATTTCCAGTTTTACTGTTAACAATATATTCAGCTGTCCTTCAAAGAAAAGGAAATGTACTACAAGTGGAAGAATCCTTATTTACCAAAAATAATCTGAGACAGTCTCATTAGAAGTTGCATATTGTGATGCATGAGGAGGGAGAGTCTCATAGGGTTATGTGAAGCAGCTCTCAGTTTGGGCTTTAACAGTTACTTAGTTTGGCCATAATTCAAATAATTTTGAAGAATAGCAGTGCTGCTTCCACTTACTAAACTCTGCTATTAAAAAATGTGTCAGTACTTTTGCATTGTAGGGTACTGTCCAAAACAAAGTATCTGAACTAATTCATTAACAAACATTATTAAAAAGACTAGAACTTAAAATTTGATTTTTTAATAATGCAAAAAGTCTCTGCAAGATCTTGCACACCAAGGAACAGGATAGTGTTTGCCTACTGTTTTGCATAACACCTTGAGTGGGTTACAGCTGCTTGCACATAGGTGTTTGCCATTTCAAACTCTCTGTAGTCTCCGAGGGCCACACACAGCTGGCAGAGGTGGCACAGAGCTGATGGGAAAATGCTTCCAGGAGGGGCAGCTGCCAGCATTACTTAAGAAACCTTAAACAGCACCAGGTGCCTGTTGTAGGAAACTGACTCTCACTTCTAGTAATTTGCAACAAATAAAGAGAAAAACTGTGTATGACGTAAATTAAAATGGACAATCATCTGTTTTAGTGACCGTATCGTTCTGTAGGGTTGAATGTTTGAAACCAACTGAGCCCTCAACCTCTCAGTTCACCACATCAAACCAGCTGACTTTGGTCTTTATTACGTTATCTTCTGCTTTGGCAGAACAAGCTTTGGGGATGTCAGGGAGATGAAGGCAACTGAGGTCAAAAAGATTGGTTGTGTGTAAATGGAAGATACATGAGGCATCTTTAATTCAAGATATTTAGGGTGATTTCTTCAGGCTATTTAAAAGTTTCTTTGCTGCATATGGGTGGTAAGCTACGGAACTGCGTGTGCAGGTGTTGCACTGTGAGTTTTCCCCTCCACAGTAAACAATATGCTCTCACAGTGTTAATCTGTTTTAATCCTCCTTTGAATTTTGTTCTGTTTGTGTTATGTAGACAATGTCATAGTCTTACACGATAGTGTTACAGCTGGCAACAAAAGCATTTGGTCTACCTTTCAATAGCATGACTGAAAAAGTACACGCTGAGAGCAGTTTTAGTTGGTTTGCTGCCATGAGCATGGATTCTACTGAGTGAATTTGTCCCCATTCTAGTGCTGTTCAGAACTGTAATTTTATGGTATGGACTAGCAGTAGTTGGAAAATAGCTTTAAAATCCAGAATATTCTGGGTAAATCAGAGATGTGTGCTAGAAAAATAGTATCCACCAAAAAGGAACAAGTGTAGGGGAGAATAAGTATGGTTTGAGCATAAAAATGAAATAAAAAATAAATAATAATAATAATAAAAAACACATCAAGTAGTATCTACTCACAAATTGAAATCTGGGGATTATTTGGATCCAAAATGGAACACAGGTGAATGAAGTCAGGCAGTTGCAAATGGAAGAAACTGATATTTCAAAGAGGAACATTCTGTGCAACACCAATGAAGTAGTTCTGTGCTATTTGGTATTGGTAAGGCTTCAACTTAAAAGCTGTTGAAAGCAGATCACTGAGAATGACTGGTCTGCGTAAAACATAGCCTTCAAGGAAGGATTGCGTGAATGAAGATTACTTAGCATAGAGCCAGCTGAAAAGAAGTATGTAAACAGTCCTCAAATACATAAGACTGCTGCAAAGGGAAGGGAATGGCAGATTTCCTGTTTGTAGTGCACAACATGTAAAGTACCAGGCTGGAAGTGCAGCAAGGAGGGTATTACGTAGCCATGAGGAAAGGCTTTTTAATTTTAACACTACGATTTGTTACAGAAGTCATTTCCTCTTCCACTCTTTATCCTGGTTACAGAAGGAAGAATGATCAATAAAAAGACTTGATTCATGAAATAACAGGAGATCAGATTATCTGAAATGAATTTTCCATTTTCTGTTAATAGTATCAAGATATTATGGTTATCAGTTACACTGGTTTCTAATTGGATTAGCACAGAGGACAGCTAGACAGATTCTTTTTCAATGTATATCATTGCTTGGTTTTAATGCCTAGTTAATGGTTTTCCATGATGGGACAGTAAAACTCTGGAGCAAGTTACACAAAGTGGTTGAGCAGCCTTTGTCCATGGGGATTGTAAGACTAGCCCACAGCGACCTGGTCTCTGAGCAGGAGGTTGGACTGGAAACCTCTTGAGGTCACTCAGCCTCAGTTATCTGACAATTTTATGAGAGTGCACACGAGCATGATATTTGGCTGAGTCAGCAGTTGTTGTGTTCACAGTATAAATCCATATAAAAAGGGAGAACAGCAGAAGGTGATATTAAAAAGTATTGTCAGGGTGGAGTGTAAATGTATATTTAATGTAGACTATGGACTAGGAAAAAAAGCTGTCAGTCACTGGTAAATTTTATGTACATGCTTTGCAATTTCATCTAAACCTGGACCAAGTATTGTTCACTAGAATAGATTATAGGCAGATTTTTTTTTTAAGATGTGCACATACATTCACACACACTGCTTCATAGAATCATAGAGGTTAGAAAAGACCTCTAAGATCACCTAGCCCAACCGTCAACCCGACACCACTATGCCCACTGAATCATGTCCCGAAGTGCCATATCGACACGTTTCTTGAACACCTCCAGGGAAGGAGACTCCACCACCTCCCTGGGCAGCCTGTTCCAATGCCTGACCACTCTCTCAGAGAATAAATGTTTCCTAATATCCAACTTGAACCTCCCCTGGCACAGCTTGAGGCCGTTACCTCTCCTCCTATCACTGTTACCTGGGAGAAGAGACTGACCCCCACCTCACTACAGCCTCCTTTCAGGTAGCTGTAGAGAGCAGTAAGGTCTCCCCTGAGCCTCCTCTTCTCCAGACTGAACAGCCCCAGTTCCCTCAGCTCTCCCCATAAGCCTTGTGCTCCAGGCCCTTCACCAGCTTTGTTGCCCTTCTTTGGACATGCTCCAGGGCCTCAATGTCCTTCTTGGAGTGATGCTTGTTTTGAGGCATCACATCTTGGGGAGACCAGTACTTTTGCTCAAATACCCAGTCACCTGTCAGCTGATGCTCCCTTCCTCATAGAAGCTGTCATGAAATGCCTGTTTGGGTAGGGCATGGTTGCTTGAATGATGGGAATGTATGCAGCCTCCAGTATGTTTTTGGCTGAGATTTGTTGGAACCCTATGAAAGAGTTTGTTGTACAATAATAAAATATATGAAGTGAATTAGTGTACCTAAATGAAATCTAAATGTCTCTTCAAAATTACAAAAAAAAAAAAAATTAGGAGAATCTTAAAAATTTATTAGTACAATAATTGTCATGCATCTGTGGTCATAGCTCATTTGTATGAACTGTGGCAATTCCAATAGCTGAAGTTCTGTCACTGCATCTTCTGAATACAGTTTTACTTAGAAGGTAAATATCAGAGATCAAACAGCAAGGCATTCATAGGTAAAAGGCAGCAAAAGCAAAAGCCAAAAGCCAAGAGCCAAAAAGCCAAGATCCAAAAAGCCGTTTATTGCGCAGTTACAGTTGCTTATATAGCATTAGCTTTGTGACTAAAAATATCTTGCGTTTTCATTAGGTTATAATAGCGTCACTCATTAAGCTCTAACCTATAACTTATCCTCTAATTATAATATGTTCCTGCCCTACCCGAATGCTAGCTCCTTATCTTATACTTCAGAGACACTGTGTCCTTGAGGCCTACTCTTAAATCACTGTTTATTACAGGCCTTGAGGCCTGTCCATACAGCAGTCTAACATTCATGTCCGTTATTTGCAAGCCACGCTCCCACAGGTGAATATCTGGGAAGTACTATATGTGTAAAATACTTGAAAGGAAATGAAATACCAAATAGGTTAATGGAAAGTATTACATGCAGATAGTACTTGTATAATGCACAGAATATATCTGTATAATCTGAGCCATGTTGCATTCAAGTTTGCAACTCATCTTAACTGAAGCACTTAGACATCTTGCCTCAGCAAATTAGGAAGCTGCAGATTACAGTGTAGAAGATGACTGTTGGAGAGGCAAGGGCTACCTGAGAGACTTGGGCTACCTTGCTTCAGTTCAGATGAGTTGCAAGCTTAAACACAAATTAAATTAAACCCCAAGTTAGGTCTGAGAACTTGAAAACTACAGAGTTTGAATGTTACTGTAGGAGTGGTAATAAATATTGGACAACTGCAGTTGGCATCATTAGCTCAATATCCCATCCCCATTCTGTGCATGAGTAGCACATATTAGGAAATTGGGTTGGATTATTTATTAATATTATTAATTTTGGTACCTGAAGTATGTGTTTACCATGGGAGTCGCGGATAGCCCCAAGCCATTAATCAGTCAGATAAATGACCTCCAAGATAGTTAAAGATACTTTTTTTTTTCTTTGTTAAATCTGTAATGCATCCTTTTTTACCTCCAGGTTCTTGCTTCTTTTGGTCTCTCTAGTTAGTACTCTTTACCCAAGTCCTCCATTTTTTTTTGTCTTCCTGTCTTCCTTCTTGTTAAGAATATATATTTTCTGTAGCATCCTTCTTTCTCAGGTGCCGTTCTGTCTGTAATTGAACTAGAGCACTGATGCTTAGTTTGAAGGGACATGTGGAACCTGAATACCACATACATTTCATGATAATGTAGAATAGATATGTTTTATTAGGAAAACTGATGATTGAAAAGCCAACACATTTTACATGTTAATTATAGCCAAGCAAGTATGACAGCGTTCTTGCTAAGAGATAATACTGATTAGATGGAGCTAGAAAGCCTAAATTCCTTCTTTCACTTCACTTTTTCAAAGCACTGGTATAAAATCCACATTTCTGTTTTAACTCAGAGAGGCAATTAACATATAGTGTTTATGTGCTGAGAAATTCACTGGTGAATGCTTGATCTGTGGTAAATGGATTATTTTACTGCAACTCTTTGATTGATATTTCTCAATAAATTTCTATAAATAAAAAAGGTACATGTATTTGACTAAGGGAAATTTTGGGAGGAAAGCCATAATGAGAGTCGTACATTATTTCCAAAGTTTCATGCTTCTGTCTTTACTTTTTGTGTGTTTTGATTCTGCTTTTGTCTGTGTATACTTGTGAGAAGGGAGAGATAATCTGGGGCTTGTCCAGCCTAAATGTAGAAGAAATTGTCATCTGCTTCATTTTCCTTTAAACGCAGGATGTTCTTTGTATATGTTTACTATTTTGTGAAGTACAACTTGAATTATTCCAGGAAATAGGGCTTCCTCTATTTCCTTTAGAAGAAAATTCATAATAGATCTTAGTGTCAGGAAGATTTCCTGGAGGTTAACATTTTCTACTTCATCCTATCGCACCTAATAAAATACTCCTCTATTTTTCATCCATTCAGAACACACATGGCTATAAAATTCCAGTATGTCCCCATGTATGGTCTTTTTTTTCCCCCAATCTTCAATAAGCATTTCTTAAATAAGCACAAGTAAATGCAGAAGGAATTAGTTTTCCTTTCTAAGGTTCCAGCTGAAGTTAGTCATTGTTTACTTTTGCTTGCTGATATTTTCATGTTAGTTCCATAAATCTCAGTGATGAAACAAGTCCATATGAGACAGCTGAAGTACTGGGGAAGCTTGCAATCTACTTGAAAAATAGTAGTTATTACTTACGGGATAGAAGACAATAATGGATCTGGAAAGTCTATAATAAAAAATAATAAAAAAATGACAATTAAGAGAAGCAGTTATTAACCCTCCTGTGTATTTACACAGTGCTATTTGTCAGCTGAAGATTCTGCTAGAAATACTTAAGCACATCTATATGTACTCTTTAGTATAGAATATACTAAATTCAGTACCTGCAAATCTTGATGTAACTGTGACCACTGTATGTACAGATCTGTCATTCTGTATGTATTTTGGAGGAATGGAAGTGCGTGTATTTTGCATTAGAAACTGATTCCAATTCACTGTGCTGAAAATGTGGCTCTTTGCTAAGCGTCAAAACAAATACTTTATTTGAAATTCTTTAAAAAAAAAGTGTGTGGGTTTACGTCCTTTAAATTCTATTTCATGTAGTGAAGATTGAATGCTTTACCAGTTGAATATAAATGTGACCTGAAATTTTTCATACTTACCTCTTAATGCTATAGAGGAAAATAGTAGAGTTTTCTCCTATTCATCTTGTAACTATCTAGTTACCAATTCACACCTTTTAAACCTTCAGGGGGAATCTTTTTTCCTTTGGTTGTATTTATTGTTTTGCTATGACACCACGTGTAGTGTTTTTGATTTTTTTTTCATGAAGTCATATGAGGTTAAGGGTTGTTTCCAAGACAGCCGTCTCATCTAATGGGCATGACGGTGTTTTTATTTGACAGATTTGTTTTTCCTACAAAGTGTGTTATATACAATCACAGAGAAACCTGTACATGGATATTTTAGGGGAAGAGGAAGAGCATATTTTTATCTGTATGATGTATTCCTACCTGTAATAAAAGCAGTCTTACTGGCTTTTGTCCCAGTAACCTAAACATTATCAGAGCTTGTCCTGTAGTTCTGGGACATTTGGCTTGATGTGTCTATCTTCATACTGTTTAGCTCTCTTGCACTTTGAAACAGGGTTCATCAAAGCTGCTTGTTGGGAATAGTCTGTAGCCTATGGTAACTTTTGAACTGTGTAGGGAAGTGCTAATTAGCCTCATAGAAATGTCTGCAAGAGCCTTTCACAGCTGAGGTCTATCTGTTTATTGATATAGATGACCAAGTTCCAGGTCCCAAGCTGTATCATCATTTAATTTACTTACAAATACCCATTTGGTCAGATTAAAGTCTCATCTAGCTCAGCATCCTGCTTCTAATGATAGCGAAAAGTGCTGCCTAGGGAAAAGCATGAGGACAAAATGAGCGATCACAGTGCTTCTCCCCATGTACTCTTCCAGCCTCCAATTATTTATGACTGCAATCTCAGCCAGATGTGGTTCCAGTGAATTTAGTAGCCTTCAGTGGACTTCTCTTCCATTAGTGTGTGTAGTTTCCCCTCAAATTCATGTAAACTTCAAGCATCTGCAATATCCTGTGGTGAGGACTACGTCGTTTATCTTCATGTTTGAAGACACACTTCCTTTTCTTTATTTGGAAACTGCTTCCTGTTAATTTAATTCAGTGTCCCCAACTTTTTCTGTTGGAAGATTCCTGTTCTCCTTTTCCATATCAGTCAGGCATCAATAAGCATCTGTCATGCATCCCTGACCTGCCTCTTCCAAACAGAATACCAGTTTACTTAGCATCTCCTGCTGTGACAATTGAGCTGTATTGGTTCTTTCTAATGTCTGCATCTGGATGTTTTTTAGTTCTGTTGCAAGGTTTTGAGATAGTAGAGACAAGATATTCAGTGTATGTAATATCACAGCAAGATTCTCTTTCATTCTCTATGCCTTCCTAATATTTCCTGACACTTCTTTTAATAAACAAGTTCATGTGATATTTTAGATAGCTCTCATAAATAGTGAGGTCCCTATTTTATGTATATGTATAAAAAATGACATCTGTACAGAAACTGGTAATCTTCAGCCATCTGTTATTTCTTCTTCTAAACTTTTTTCTGTTTTATTGTCCTAGTATACTGCAGGATAGAAGAGTTGTTGGTCCCACATATTTGGATTAGAAATACAAAATTTGACAGGTGCATGTTTTGGCATTAGAAGGGTATCTTTTTCAGTCCAACTTCTCTCCACCAATGTTTGTTGTAATCTTAAGCTCTGACAGTAGCCATTTGCACATATTTAGTTCAAGGCTCTCAGAATTCCCATTGCTCCCACAATGTAGGAGGTCTCTTGCATGGTAGGCCCAGGTGGAGATCTCTGGGCAAGAAAGCACATGCAGGGCTTTGCAGTAACAGGCCGGCTCTGAACAAGCTAGGTGGGGTGCCAGAAGCAGTGCACTCTTGAGAGGTAAGGTTTAATAAATAGTAAGAGCAGAGTGCTAGAAAACTTGGTTGTACTGCTTCTAGTAACAGTTCTGTGCTGCCTTGGAGGTCTGGAAGAATCATGGAATCATAGCAAGGTTTGGGTTGGAAGGGATGTTAAAGATCATCTAGTTCCAACTGCACTGCTGTGGGCAGGGACACCTCCCACTAGACCAGGTTGAGAATAATTCAGGAGGAATCATTCAGGAGGTACATAGGTATTGAAGTGGAACAACTGTAATGGAAAAACACCCAGCCTCTTCCATTTGACTGCCCTGCCTGGATTTGGTCTGTAAGCAGTAAATCTTACTCCATTTTGGAGTCAAAAGTAGAATACAGAATTTATGGCTCCCTTACTTTTCCATCAATGTGGTTAGTAAATTGTGTTCTGTGATGAGTGGAGTGTGTCTCATGCTCAGGCTGTGTTTTTGGTGCACCAGGGAAGAGGAGTCATCCTACTACTAGGCCTTTTAATTAGGTGATAAAGCTTATTATTGTAAATAAAAACAACGTCTCTTTTGACACCACAGATCATCTTTTGGCCTTATAGTTCATTATGACAGAATTATTTTTGCTTAGTATTTCTTAAGCTTGACAGTCTGGATTAAAAAAAATATATATATATATACATACATATATATATATATGATATTGCTGGGTCCAGAGATGAGAAATGCCAGAACAGATCTTTTTGCAAACTAGATGTGGCCTCAGCTGAATTACAGAGAAGCCTGGAAGGGGTCTATCATAGGGGTGTTCTCCCAAGACAGTCTCCAAGAAATATGTCCGACTGAAGTTCAGCATCCAGTCATTTTGTTCAGGCTTCATATTACTGCTTCTGGTTTTATTTTTCAATCTACTTGTGTTTTTTTTTTTTAACTCTTATTTTTTCTTGGCTGCCTGTGCCTTCTATCTTGCCTTTTTTCTGACTCATAGCTTAGGTTTCCTGTTGTGCAAACAGCCACACAAACACATATTTATTCGTTCTTTTTCCCCATTTAACTTTTTTAAAAGCTGTGCACACTTCATTTGCATACTCAGAGGAAAAGGGGATTTTTGACTGGAAGTGGTATGATGAGCTTTGTAGATAGAGAGTGCTGTAACTTGAGTACTTCAACTCCTTAGAGATCTCGTGGGTTCTGGATAATTTCAGGTGGTATCAATGATCTGGTCAGTTAGCCAGGATGTAACATTAAAGTGGTTTTATATGGCTGTTATTTTCAGTATTCTCTGACTGCATAATCTAGGTGGAAAATTCCTTCTGAATCCCAGGTTTGGGGATTGGTTTAACTTTGAACAAGCGTATTTTCTTGATTTCTGATTGCGTGTGCACATTTACATTAACACACTTGTACATTTACATTTGTATTTATGTGTTTATTAGAATGTTACCTTAAGTTATTCTGTTATATATTCTAAGAAATATGAATGTAAATATTTTCCTGATTGTATTAACAAACTAGCTAATAGATTTCTAAATTGCATCATTTTCAATAAATCTTTTGATTTAATACTGTTATTAAGGGGAATGCCTTCTTTACCAAGAACTTCAAGACAGAAGGGAGGCTCAGGAGGAAAAAAGGCATTACAGCAACAGAGAGTAAGCACAATTGAATCCTTGCTGGCAGGTGCAGCATATTACTTTAACATAGTGAATGCTACTGACATGCGAGCCTCCTTTCTTTCAAACTGGAGGCAGTTCTTGGGAATTGCTGAGCAAAGATGCGTTATGAGAATGGGCTGGCAGGGCTCCGCAGAAGGGGGCCATCAGTATTCTGCAGCTGCTGCTGTCAGTGAGATGATGATGTATGCAATGTTGCAGAGGATTATCCTTAATGAAAAAGGAGAATACTGACAGGTATCTAATGAGAAGAGGCAATAGGATAATCTAATAAAATACAGTATCGATGCAATATTAGAAAATGTCATATTTGTAAACATAATTTAGCATGAATCACATATGCATGTGTAGCCTTGTAGTTTTTTTAGTTTAGTCTCATTTGTGACAGCTCTTTAAAAATTCTTCTATGTGGTATTACTACAGTAGGAATAAACACTGAAAGAAATGAGCACTCTAGGTCTAAATCAGGCTTGTAATTTTGAGTGAGTGAATATCTGATTGGGGAATTGTTTACAGTTAGGATATGGAACAGAGTTCATGGATAGAGAGTGACAAAAGGAGAAATAAAAAGGAGAAACAAAAACTGGCTGCAAATGTTGATCACTATAGAAGATGAGATGACAGAACCTGTGTTCACGAATACTGAAAAAATAAAATTTGGTGCAAGGACAGATGTGAGTGTGACTGTTGAAAAGGCAGCAACATACATGTTCAATTGTATTTAAATTTCCAAAGCACTTTTTCTTTCCATTTGGCAGTAGTTGATGTTTGTTAAGGTGGTACTGTCAGTGAGAAGAGCAGTCTTCCTTCATCTCCTCCTCTCGAGCTGCTGCTTCCTATCTCCAATGACCCTGTGCAGTGCTATTGCAACTGTTTGTGTGACACTCAGGAGAGCAAATAAGCCAACAAACTGTTTCAGACAAAACCCAGCCTCTTCTTACTGCTTTATATTTCATCAAATTCTCTTTCTTCAGACTGCTGTTTGGCTTTACTCAGCAACCATCCATTCAGAAGCATAGACATGTTTTACTGATCAGAAGGCACTACAGTACAGTAGATGATTGATTGGGTTGAAAGACAACAGTGTGATTCCATTCGGGTGAAGCTCCAGGAACAAGCCTAAGGTGCTGCAATTGCTAGCGGCCCTTGAGTTCATGAAAACAGCCTAAAGCTACCCCAGAGTAGATTTTGAAAAGCTCCCACAAAATACATGAGGTATGAAAGTCTAGTTCACTGCATTAGTTGCTCTGTAGACCCTCTTCTGTCATGCAGTGCTGTTTGCTAATGTGGACATAACCAGAAAATACTTATTTTGAGGAAGATGTGACCTAGCAGATGTGCAGGGTCAAGCGTAGTGAGGATGTTATCAGAGATCTGCACAAAAGCTGAAGAATGGTGAATTGTACAAAGATACAGAGTTCCTAACGTAGCTGGCTCCATCAGCTGCTTTATGCCCCTACTTTGTACAGTACAGTCATTGACTGTCTTTGTGTTTAATGTAAGAAACTGAAGAAGCTAGCTTACAAGAGCAGCTAATTTACCACAAAACTTCAGAGAATCTGTGACAGCAAGTGGAGACTCAGTTGTCTCAGATGTCTCCGGAGGTGGGAGGGAGTGATGTTGATCTTCCTGGTTTGGTGTGGCTGGTGTACATTGTGCAGAAACATGTACAGAAGGAATTTGACCTATGCTCTTCTATGAGTTTTATGTACTTACAGAATGCCAGTGTTAACTTAAACTTGCTTCTGTTGTCAATAGCCATCTGGCAGGTGCAGATCAAGTTTCCCAGGATGCTCTTTCTGAAGACGCCTCCTCTACTGCAACGGGCTACAGAACATTCTCTGGCATATTTATTCCAGACACTTCACTGCACTGCAGCCCAGCTAGATCAGAAAGATGAAAATTGTTTTCATGCACAGTATCCTATGGGCTGGTTACAATCTGCTGTTGCCAGGGAAGTGGGAGCTGTGAATTTCGATCCTCCCGAAGAGGGAGAAAAGTTCTTGCATGAAAGCTGTAATTATTATGTGTTGTCCAAAAGACAACTATCCCTGATTTTTCTAGCTGTGTTTTGGATTGCATCTAGTAATGTCTGAGCAATGTATGAGCATATTTTGAACACAAATCAAACCTCCTGCTCAGATAAATATCCATCAGAAGACTGAACACATCACACCTTTAGATTTTACTAGGGTCCATAAAAACTTGAAAAGTCCGTGAAAACTCAGGGAGCTCCTGGTCTGAAATTTGTATTTCTATGACCTTAATAAACTACTTAATGCAGCCTAAGGTAATGGGGGTAAATGATACTGCTTTCTGTATGGGCCTGATAAACATCATTCAAAAATAATGGCATTTTCTGTAGCTATGACCGTTTCTGTTGTCATGTGGTAGAAACAGAGCTGTAGATGCAGCCTTTCCAGAACAGACATGGCAGTCCATCAACTTGTGCAAACACTTGACATTGCTGTAACCATCTGCACAACATCTCTCTGAGTCTAAATAACAATATCAGTAGCCTGCCAAGACCATGAAAGTATGAGTGCCTGAAAAATACTATGTTCTGTGAAAGCAACACTATTTGTCAACTACTGACAAGAACAGATTGGGTTTAGGTTCCTTAGGAGACAAGCCTTGAAAAGAAGCTAGTTTATTCCTCCTACGGAAAAATCTTCATTCAACACGAACGCTAAGCCAGTATAAACAGAAACCTCCCCACTAAAAGGCAGATAGAGCTTTAGACAATCACAGCTAAAAGTCATATCCATTTGTAGTATTTACTTAAGAAAGGAAAAAAATAGAGTGCTCATTAAATCAGACAGCTTTTTCTTCTTAGTTTTTAATCTAGTGATAGATACACAAGATAGTAAAATTCAAAAATAGCATGTAGTGTGGTGCTGGCAACTGGGAGCCAAGTTCAGCTATTAGTTCTGTTTGAAAGTAACACGAGCAAAATTCTTAAAAGTGCCAATATTTGTGCAAGTCCAAAAGAAGCATTATGATTCCATTGTGCTACACACAGTATAAAGGCAGATCAGACTGTTTGTCTGATCTCAAAGGTATAACTAAAATGTAAGATTTAAGACAGAAGGTGGGTTCCTGCAGAACAACCACACCTGACTGATTAACGAAAAAGTAAGTAATATAAAGGTAATGTTTCACTTTGCCTTATTTTTATGAATAAATGTTTAAACGTAGGGTAGAAATTTTTCATTCACATCTGAGAATATGTGCTCAAATAATAATACCAAAGAGGGTAGAGGTTAGGGTGTTATTTTTGTTTATTTTTTTTTTCTCAGCGGTATTTAAAGTTTCCTCATTGACACTGAAAGGCTTAAAGAATAAAAACATGGAATCGTGATGGAAGGATGAGCAATGATAGCATGCAGAGCAGAGTTTTCAAACCACAACTTCTGAATTTGATGTAGCAAAAAGAAAAGCCAGTGTGAGCATCTTGAGCCTGACCGGCGTTAGTCTGAGGCATTTATTATTGAAAACAAAGCTGCGTGTTAGATTGTGATTAGTCTTGTATAAATTGTAGCAAGCAGGATTTATCTGAAATCTCAGTAATTTTTCTTCTTGTGTTGGCTAACATCTATCATCCAGAAGGCTGAAGTTTGTCTCTTTCACTCTGACACGTCTTTTAGGTGGACAGATCTAGTATGCCATGTACATGAGTTGTTTTCTCTGGTTATTGCAATGTTATTTAGTACCTTTCAGCGTTAGTACCTTTCATTAATATTCACAATAACTCTGGTCCTCATCAAGAAACTTCAGGAAGTCTTTTAGATTTCCACAAGATAGTGTTACACTGAAGCTAAGGACCGAGGTGAGATTCAGAGATCTGTGAGGAACACATTAAGAGATCAAAAGGTTCCTCGGCAGTGTTATCAGTAAGGTGTCGCTGGCAGGCATGCTGCAGCATTTGCTAGATGTGAATAAATGGAGTGGGAGTTTTCTGAAGACTGAGTTCTCAAGTATGTCATAATTCTTTAGGCCACCTATGTGGGGATTTCAATAAGGCAAGAGCTGAGGCTGGTTTACTGCCTGCTGGGATGCCATGGAATTGTTAGACTATTTTAGAAGTCAGTGTCTGTCAGCATTGCAATATGGGAGTTTTGCATTCATGGAGAATGTAACAGTGCAATTAAACTACATGACTTGACTGAATGTGAATCCATTCCTTCAATCTAAAGAGGTTGCTAGGCCTTTACTTTTATCTATCCACTCCCACTTCCTCTGTGTTATTTGGTTTGATTTTTATTTTGCTGTTCTTCATCTCTGAACTGAGATATTTAGGCAGTGTGCTTGTATTCATGGTGACATGGGCAGTCACATTGCTACTATGTATATTCCTGGCATTTGAATCGGTTATCTGTCTGTCAGTGCCTTCATGAAAAAAAGAGAATTTATTTATTGAGTGACAGCATTTAAACTCCTTGAGACGTGCCTCCTGCAAACATTTCTTAGCAAGTATGTCATTCTAAGAAGAGCTAAAGCTATTTTAACACCTTGCTTTGTCACAATTTCCAAGAGAGAGCAATCATAGCAGAATCAAGGAGCAGTCTAGAGGAAATGTTATGCTAGAACTGTGAACAGGGTTCTAGGTGCCTCGCTCCTACAAACACACTCGTACAATGGTGTATCATCAAGTATATCTAGAGTATTCTCAAAAAAAAAAACAGCAGTGAAGGCAATTCCACTGTCATCCTAGATATAAATTGTTATAATACTTTTTTTTGCCTTGTAAACTGCAGGTTTTCACCCCATAAACCTTAAACTTTCTGGCTACAAATGAAACCTATTGCTTATATTATTATTATGGAAAATTTATTGTCCCATTTACAGCATTCTTTTCCATATTTAAAAGTCATCAGCACATCCTATGTTCACTCTTTCCTCATAACTTTTTTTATTTTTCAAACTTTCTGTCATTCTGGTTTGGAAAAGAGCAGGTACCTGAAAATTGGCAGTGTTCTGTGAAAAATGCAGTACCTGAACTGGACACTGTTCTTCACTATTATCATCGGTGACAATGAAGCTAGAATAATAGTACAGATTTTTTTCAGTTTGCACTTGGCTCGTCCCAGAATGGAGCTTGACCTTTTTAAAACAGCTTTGGGTTGCAGATTCACGCTCACTGTGTCATCTGTGATAATCCCCATATATTTTTCTGCAGCAGTGCTAAACCAATTATTCTTACTTGTTATTTGTGCATTTGATTTCTCCAGCTGGAGAGCACTACAATGTAGTATTTCTTGAAGTTTTTTATTTTAATGGCAATTCTTATTGATTGAGATCTTTTTGCATTTTAAGGTTTTTCTACATAGAATAAAAATAGATGCCTGCCTCGTGCCTGTTGACAGGGAAAGACAGTTCAGCAGTGCAGTTTGGATCCATGGATTGGCTTGTCTTCAGCTCATTCAGTGTCTGAGATTTTGGACTCAGCTGAGGTGGTAGTTTGGCTTTATATAGCTGCTCAGGGAGCTTGCTTAGAAATGTGATGCGTGACACCAAGCAGTAGGTAGCCAGTCTTCTGTATTGCTCAGTCTACGTAAGTGAAGCAGGAAGGAAAGATCTTTCTCCTGACACATTATCCCGCTTGGTCAGGCACGACACCTGTTGTTTGTGGCTCTTGCACTAGACAATGATGGCACAGTTTGGAATCAGAAGTGTTTTGGTCATGGTTCCTTGATAAGTGTATCTGCTCAGCTCTCGGACTTGCTGACACCTGTGAAGCTTGGTGACTACCTGCTCTCATGCTGTGTCTGAGTATCCTAAATAGGTGGGTGTGGGAAACCACAGGGTTCACAGATCATCGTTGTTGATGTTCATTTACTAGAAGCAGAAGTGTATTTCTGCAATGTTTTACACTGTCTCTTTCTGTCTCTGGTTATATCCTTATGTGTTTTAGAGACTGTTTGGAAATAAGCTGCCCGTGTGACTCCTTCATTTCCTTGCATAGTTCCTCCTAGTCTGAACTGAGACAGAATCATTAGTCTCCTTCATTACTGCTCCTTTTAGATGCTATAATGTTTCAGCAGTCCTGAGGTGCTTCTCCCTGAGCACGACTGCTTCCCTGTAGTATATTATCCCATTTTCTGCGGAGAGGTTACAGGTCAGTCAAAAAGAATGTTATTGGGATGGAGCCCTTCGTAACCTCAGCTTTCCAGAAATCTGTCAGTAAAAAGAGAAGTAGCTATATGGTTTTGTTTTCTCATTGTTGTTGTTTTGTTGTTGCTTTTTGAGCTGAAGATTCTGACTTGTTAAATTCATAAATTATTTAGGAAAAATCAATAACTATTGCTATTAGCTAGGCTCAGATTGTAGGGAACTATGGAGCAATGGTTGCAAGCAAACAAAATTCACATGCAGCATTCTGCTGAGACAGATCAGTGACAAAATCCATAAGAAATAATAATAATAAAAAAATTAACTATCTTAAAGGCAGTAGGGTAAAATCACAGTGTTTCAGAGGCTAAAAATTACAAAGAATCATCACTGAGTTAGTAATACTGTGTACCTTGCATGCTTTGGAGAATGTTTTGGCTATTATGAACAATGATACTTTAAAAATGCTTGGAACAAAGGATTAATATTATTAGTTCAGGATTAATATTATTAACAGGACAGCACTGCAAAATAAACTTTACCTTTTTAGGTAAATTTTAAGGTATGGATGTATTGTATTTCCAAATACATTTGTTTGCCTTTATAATAAGGAGGAAATGGTATGCGAGGAAAATTAGGCAGTCTTAAAGTTGCCAAGTGACTTGAGGCTGGCAGTCCAGTCTTGCAGAAACCATGGGCAAACCCCCAGCTCTAATTAAAGGATGTTACCACTGACTTCAGTGCATCCAGCGAAGCACACTGGAGACTAAATCCTTCCCAGTGGTTAAACTGCAGCAACCCCATCATCTTGTTCCATCAGGGGAATTAAAAGCAGAATGCACCCAAAGCAATACAAATAATTCAGTGTTATATTGGATTAGTTTTAGTTAACTAAGAAAGAAGGCATGGCACTTCCAGATTTTTGTCATCCTGCTTTTGCAATTACCTCCCAAATAGTCTTTAATTGTCTCATCTGAATATAGTATAAGCAGGCAGGAACATCAGACACAAATGGCATTAACACATTTTTTTCTAATTTCTCTTGTGTTAATCTATGAGGTAACCCACAATGTTGATTATTAACAGCCTCATCTACACTGCAGAGTGGCTTCAGCAGTTCTGCAAATTGGCTGCATTTGAAGCTGTTAATTATGCAGTATAGCACACTCCACAAAGATAGAAATGAGCATGACTTGGCTCAGTTCACAGAAGAATAAATTGTAAGAATTGGACCTCTGTTAGATTTGAATTCTTTCTTTACAGAGGACACGAACATTCCACACAATAGGCTTGGCAAGTATAAATAATTTACTCTGTTGAAAAATCAGAATAGGTTTGGTGTAAAATGGCATACATGGCAGAAAGCCCAACACTCTTGGGATTCTGCAAAGGTCTGGGTCTCATTAGCAGAGGGTGATTTTTTATTGGTTTGTCTAACTGACAAACATTTTAAATCTGAGTATCTTGTGAATCATTGGGAAGAGAGTTTTTTCTTTCTTCCCTGCATTCACCAGCTACACCTGTATGCGTCTAGAACTAAACACTTTAAAGTTACTGCTTGCCTGCTGAAGAAGAAAAAGGCAGGATCTCCAACTTGTGCTGCTAATCTAACAAGGCAAATGATAAGCAAGGGCGGGGGTGGGGAAGGGGTCTTCTTTGTTTTTAGTCTCTGTAAATCATAGACTCATAGAACATGGAATGGTTTGGGTTGGAAAGCACCTTAAAGATCATCTAGTTCCAACCCCCCTGCCATGGGCAGGGACACCTCCCACTAGACCAGGTTGCTCAGAGCCCCATCCAGCCTGGCCTTGAACACCTCCAGGGAGGGGGCATCCACAGCCTCTCTGGGCAGCCTGTGCCAGTGTCTCACCACCCTCACAGGAAAGAATTTCTTCCTAACAGCTAGCCTAAATCTCCCCTCTTCCAGTTTGTGGCCATTACCCCTTGTCCTGTCACTACATGCCCTTCTACAGAGTCTCTCCCCAGCTCTCCTGTAGGCCCTCTTCAGATACTGGAAAGCTGCTATCAGGTCACCCCAGAGCCTTCTCCTCTCCAGGCTGAACAACCCCAACTCTCTCAGCCTGCCTTCCGAGGGGAGATGTCCAGCCTCTGATCATCTTTGTGGCC
The DNA here is from genome assembly GCA_013399715.1 of Alectura lathami. NCBI lineage: Eukaryota > Metazoa > Chordata > Aves > Galliformes > Megapodiidae > Alectura > Alectura lathami. Next base: position 25,987 of record VXAV01004707.1, read on the forward strand.
CTCCTCTGGACCTCTTCAACATCTCAGTATACTTTTTGTGTTGGGGGCCCCAGAACTCGTGTGTTGGGGTCTCACGAGAGCAGAAGGGCGGAATCACCTCCCTCCCCCTGCTGGTCACGCTCCTCTTGATGCAACCTGGGATGTGGTTGGCCTTCTGGGCTGCAAGGGCACATTGTCGGCTCATGTTGAGTTTTTCATCAACCAACACCCCCAAATCTTTCTCCTCAGAGCTGCTCTCCAGCCATTCTCCGCCCAACCTGTATTTGTGCTTGGGATTGCCCCAACCCAGGTGCAGGACCTTACACTTGGCCTTGTTGAACTTCATGAGGTTGGCATGGGCCCACGTCTCAAGCCTATCCAGGTCCCTCTGGATGGCATCCCTTTCTTCTAGAATGTCAAAGGCACCACACAGCGTGGTGTCGTCTGCAAACTTGCTGAGGGTGAACTCGATCCCACTGTCCGTGTTGCCAGCAAAGATGTTAAACAGCACTGGTCCCAGTATAGATCCCTTAGGGATGCCACTCGCCACCACTCTCCATTTTGACATTGAGCCGTTGACCACAACTCTCTAGGTGCGACCATCCAGCCAGTTCCTTATCCAGCGAGTGGTCTGTCCATCAAACCTGTGCTTTTCCAATTTAGCAACCAGGATGTCAAATGCTTTGCACAAGTCCAGGTAGATCACGGAATCATAGAATCATGGAATGGCTTGGGTTGGAAGGGACCTCAGAGATCATCTATTTCCAACCCCCCTGCCGTGGACAGGGTTGCCAACCACTAGCTCACTAGGTCAAACTGCCCAGGAACTCTAGGCGATGTCAGTTGCTCTTCCCTTATCCTCTGATGCTGTTACTCCACCATAAAAGGCCACCAAGTTTGTCAGGCACGATTTGCCCATGGTGAAGCCATGCTGGTTGCCACCAATCACCTCGTCTTCATTTTCTGTGTGCCTTAGTAGATCCTTCAGGAGGATCTGCTCCATGATCTTGCCAGGCATAGAGGTGAGACTGACTGGCCTGTAGTTTGATGGATCTTCCTTTTTTCCCTTTTTGAAAATGGGGGTGGTGTTTCCCCTTTTCCAGTCAGCGAGAACTTCACCAGACTGCCATGACCTTTCAAACATGATGGGCAGTGGCTTGGCAACTTCATCTGCCAGTTCCTTCAGTACCCCGTGGATGGATCCCATCAGGCCCATGGACTTGTGCACCTTCAGGTGCTTTAGATGGTCTCAAACCTGATCTTCACTTATCCTTTTTGTGTAAATGTGGATGTAGTATAACAAATTATCACAAGATGCTTTTATATAAATTTTCCACATATATATCAAGGAATTTGCAAGCTGCTCATACTACTTCTGAATTAGAACTGTGTTATACCGTTTTCTCATGAAGTATGAGAAAGCTATATACCATTTTCTCGTTAAGTATGTAGGCAGATAAACCATGGAAGAAAAAAGGCAACTCCATAAATTGGAATAGTTACAAATCTCCTAGAAATACATTAAAATTAGGAGTTATTGTAGTAAATATATGATTGTACCTTTGTAGGTACTGCAAAGCTGCAGCAATGTGACTTGATACCAATCGAAAGATACTGGAAGAAGTGTCGAAGGTCCAGTGTGTCACAGTGATGAAAACTAAAATGTCATTTTTCTTAATTTTCTTCTAAAAGTTTTAACTGAGCTATTTAAAAAAAAATGAAAGGAAAAAGAAGTATGGAACCTCAAACTGATAGTGAAAGACAATTACCATCTCAACCAATGCCGTAATCCATAGAACAAAGAGAACTTGATAGATAATACATGATAAAATTACCGGTAAAATAAATTACCGATAAAATAAAACTCTGTTTGGTGTCATTTAAACTTTTCGCAATAAATGTGTAGATTTATCATGTTTGGGGGTTTTGGCAAGAAAAAGAAATACTTGGGGTAAAACCTTAACAGAATCCTTCAAGCTAATATATAGCATTCTGTTTGTAATCAATGAGATATATTAAAATGGAAACAATGATTTAATGAAGCCATCTTTTGCATGGGATTATTAAATTCTCAGCTTGTGGTTACTCATTTATTAGTAGGCTTTAGCTATTTGAGAAGGCTCCTACAAACTCACTTTGCAAAACGGATTATTAGACGAAATACCCTCTGTCATTGCCACAGGAGAAACAGCTTTGAATCAGGGTTGTGTCACAAATGGAATTAGCTGAGTGATCTCAGTTCAGTACCATTTACCTAACTGAATTATGAAGATTATGCTGACATAATGAATAGTTTCTGCTCAAACAAACGTAGTCCACTGGAGATCATTGAAATTCACTGTGGGGCTGTTCCCTTTCTTTGGCTGATAATGAAGAGCTTGGAAAAGTCAGTCCTCATGCTTTTATCATAATTGTGTTATTTTTCTAATTTGACAAAGTTCAGAGTAATGACACAGATGGAATCATAGAGCTGTTTATACTTGTTGGTTCTGGTATTCTCCTTTAAATTATGCTTCTTAAGCAGATGTATTTTGGTAATTTCTATAATAACTAGAATAGCGTGATAGTACAGAACTGAATCGTTTCTGTTATCTTACAAAGAACATTGTATTTCATAAGGAGGCCCAAGAACCAATGTGTATCATTGATTCTGAAGAATCCTTCCTGCTATTTGTTTTTCATTCGATTCATAAATTAGATATGTCACTTATATTCATCCTTGTAAGAAATAGCAAAAATTGTTTTCATTATTTGAATTGCTGTCAAAGAACCATGTAGCAGTATGAGTCAAAGATAATACTGAAAACAGTTCTGTTATCAGATTTTTAAAACATGAATTGTTTATTGAAAAGCAGTACCAAAACGAAAGCAATTAACTGTCCGCCACTGTAAATTTCTGTTTGATCACAGTGTTCTCAGAGCACTATGAGAATCAAAAATATTTTTCTGTGATAAGTCTTTATGGATGTTCATTGGCACTGTGAAGTACAGAGGTCGTTATCTCTCATACTGCTAGATGTTTCTTCAGGGTCATTTATTTGGAAACACTTTTCTTTTTGGAATGTAATAAATAATTTTGCTTGTACACTCAGTAAAATGTTTGTAGCACTGCTTATAGAACAGACCAGAATCTGAACATGTTTTTCCTGTTAAAAAGGAACAATCGTTTAATATTTATCTTGCATGTGTAATAAAATAAATATTCATGTTTTAGGGTGAAAAAGGAGATAAAGGAGAACCAGGACCAGAAGGCATTCATGGAAGACAGGTAATCTCTATAACGCTTCAGTTGCAGACTTTTTGGGGAATAGTCAAGCAATGAATTTCAGAATTTATGTGAGGAGAGTGACAGTTTCAGAAAATGTGAATGCCTGGAAAGTTATCACCCACAAGACGATGGGCGAGAAAGAGAGGTGTATTCAGGTGAGATATGAGTTCTTAAGTCTTAACATTGGATGAGAAGAAGCAGGTAAGGATATGGTAGGCTCATAAATCTGCTGCAGTCTCATGAGATAAACGGAAACAAACAACCCAGTATAGATGAGAGAAGAGGGTGTTTCTGGAGACAAGGTAAAACTGGGCCTGGAGCCCTGATTTCCGAATAGAAAGTGCACAGACTGTTAACCATTCCTAGGTGAGAGCTGTGGGTCATTCACTGTGCCATGTGGCTCATGCAATAGATAATTTGAGTTAAAATTTCACTTACTTTCTCTGATAGGTTTTGCTGCCTAATTAGTTAATTGATCTGGTCCATATTTGAGCTATAGCATGAATCTGTGTTTAAAATAATACTGGATAATTCTGGTCATTGGGCTCACATCTACAGGTGACACTACAGACACGACCAATGGTAACCCTTACTTCTGCCTGATTTATTTTTGTATTTCTTTTCAAATGTATTTAGAAAAGAGGTCAGAAAATCAGAATTTTGTCAGTGCAATACTGAAATGGCAAACCAGCATGATTTGAACAGCAAGATTCAAAAATGCAAATCAATACATCAATTTTCTTTATCGCCCCTATCCCTTCCTGTCTGCTCCTTGATCTAGCTGGAGGTCAGCCTGGGTTTAGGTTTTGATGATGAAGAATACTGTTGCTCTCCAGCTGCAAAACATCACAGCTGAAGGCAGAGAGCATCTCACAGAAGGGCTGAACCTGGCAGTCTAAATCTTGGGGGAATGGCTGGCATTATGACTGGAATTATTGCCAACAATGAGATACGGGATTTGAAAAACAAATTTCAGCCAACCTTTTTCAGCAAAATTCCCAAAAGAGTGGGAGGTTCAGCTTTTGACCCCAAAATGCTAGGACAGTCTAGCTGGGCTTACTGAGAACACAGGCAATGCATGTGGTTATTTGCATTGAGCTATAGATACAGATTATGTTTTTTAAAACAGCCTACAGGATTATGACACTTTTAATGTCATCTGTCTTTTTATGCACACTGTAGTGATAAAAGTATTTTTTTCCTAGTTCAGATTGTTATAATTTAATGCTAGATAAATCAGCTATTTTTGCCTAATACTGGATGTCCCCCATATAAAAACATATACCGTGTATGAGCTGAAACTGTGTTTAGGTATTCAAAGAGGTATTCTCTTGTAGCCTGCCTGCCCGTCTGTAAAGGTGAACCATATACTTCTGTCATGCATACATACATGCTGACAGCATGGAAAAACACATCTGTGTTTCTTTCCATAGCTCTGGAGACATTTCTGTGTTGGTCTTGCACGATCTCCTTTACTACATGGGATCTTGTTCCATAAATCTTTTAGGATGAGTAAGGTATACCGACTATCTGACGACCTCTAGAACATATTTGACATTGTGGCGCTGAAGGTGTAAAATATCAAACCTTTATAATTTGGAATATTTAGTGAACTGTTGGAATGTGTCTAAAAGTGGTGGATTATCATCTCGCGAACTGTCTTTAAAACATTTTTGAAATAGAATCGCATAGAGCAGTATAACACTTCATTTTTTGAATCACACATAATTCCTTTTTAACAACACTTAAATAAAATGCTTTGGATTCAGCTATCAGAGTGCACGGAGATGCCAGTCATTAAGTTTAAATTTAAAAGACTGTATATCATTGACTCTTGGTTGCTATCAGTGTCTCTCAAACTCATTCCGCATACAGAAATGTAACATCTGATATTTCCGAAATAATCAAGTTAATCTGCTTACATGGGTGTAATCTGCAGTGCTGTATAAAGAAAGCCTGAAAACACTCAAAGCTAGCGGTGCCAGCTGTTGACAGCTGTTGCCTCTGCCTGAGGGAGTGAGGGTTTCTGCACTCACAGATGAAGAACTTGAAAATGATGACTGAACATTTTGGTGGAAACATGTTTGAATTTATTTTAATCAAAATCAGGAAACAGGGTGCCACAGGAACAAATTCCATTCTTTGCTGTTAGTACTTTTGCTTTCTTATCTGTACAAAAGTTCTTGCTAGAATGAAATAATAATAGGGAAAGCCAAGCCTGATCTGGAGAAGAGCTTTATGCAGTGATGAAGAGACACCCAAAAAGTTCAGGTCCCCCATCCCTCACAGATTGTGCTAACTGGGTTATTCAGAATCTCATTCAGAAACAGGGTGGGATGTAGTAACTGTGAACATATTTAACTGCTCTGCACATCTCCTAGATTAGCACTCGACGAATCTGAGCCAAGATCTACGGTGCTATATCCCAGTCTGGGACATTATTCAAAATCCATCTGACAACACAAATGCTGACTATAAATACTAGCAGTGCAGTTGCCATTGTTTTTAGCTTCATAAGGAGTAGCTATAAATAACTTCCATGTTACTAATATAGTCTCCTGCGGTATGTATTGGCATTACATCTGTAAGCAGCTATTTGCCTGTATAATATGAACAGCCAGTTTTCCTGAGTAGTGTCTCTGAAGTTATATCCCTTGAGACTTTTATAGCCACTCAACATTAATAGTGCCATCATTTTATCACACCAACAAGTGGATGTTCATGGATGCACTGTGTGAGAGAAATCCTGTTAAATACAATTACTTCTCCATCATGCTCTTAAACCAGGGTAGAATAATGACAGATTTGCAATACAAATATCCACACTACTATCCATGGAGTAAGATCTGTGTGATATTGACACTCTTGAGTGTGAGTTGAAAGTAAGACTTGATCACAGAAACGTCTAGGCTCCTTTTGGAGCTATGTCATTTTCTTGGTCAGCAGTGCAGGTGGGAATGGATACTTATGGGGTACTACCACTCAATGTTTTGCTAGCATCAGCAAGGTCCTTTAGCAACAGTAAGCAGACCCGGAAAGTTTAGTCATATCTCTCTGCATGTGTCATGCATAGCCAGAGGAAGACCAGTCTTTCTTGTAAATTGTATAAAAAAAAAAAAAAAAAAAAAGAAGAAAAAAAAAAAGGAAAAAAAATCTAATGTATCTTCTCTACATAGTTAAAGAAACCGGTTCATTAATTGTTTTTCTTCTCCTGCTGGGAAAGCTGGTACTCTAAGTGACTGTATAAAAACTTTCCTCCATAAAATATTATTGTTCTATACATGCATAATCTCAAAGGACAGACCTGTGATGTTCAGTGAGCAACGAGAAAGACGTGAGTTTTCAGTGGAAAGAAGGTAAAATGTACACTTTTGGGGTCATTTTATTTCTGTGCTTTGGTGTAAATGTGAACAGAAATATGAACACTTTCAAAAGGACCTAGTGTCTTGATGTGATAGTGACAGTCATTTACCTTCACACCTTCATGGGTTTTCTCACACTCTCGTCTTGAACTGTCTAAGCATTGTAAGGAAATATTTGGATGGTAAGAGAAGAATCCAATGGCTTGAAAGTGTGAAATTGTTAATGTTATTTACTTAAATCTAGTTTCTGAGGATGCTGTTAGGAGCAAAAGTGAACGGAGACATGAGGCATTGCTTCAATCCAGAAAATTCTGACAGTGTAGCAGTCTGAAGTTTTTGAATGATGTTAACAAGGGAAGACCAACGGCAACATTTAAAAGTGCTTGGGGTATAAACTGAAAAATAGTGTATTATTTGGAGCTTTAAAATGCATTGCTAGATTAGAAAAGTTATCCCAACATATACAGCTTGATGTTGTACAGCTGATCCTGAAGCTGCTGTTTTAGTTAAGATTTTAAGACTGTTTTGTGGAGAAAATGTGGTTCTGTTGTCTTACTAATTGGAGTATCTCCAAGTTCTGTTTCTCCATAGAGGTTTCTGCTTTGATCTGTAATAATTTTTGTTCTACACTGTTTTTTAGTGTGTCGGATTGTTTGCTGTATTTCCAGTACCATAGGTAATATGTGGTGTGCTAGGAGATTTTAGCCTCATGTGAGATTGAACCAGTTTAATGCAGGTCAGGGACTATGTGCAAAGAAGTTTGAAAACATTTTCTTCATCCAGCAATAAAAGTAAAACTGAATAATACTTTTCCAAAGAGGCCTCTTTTAGATGAAAGACCTATTTTCCTCAAAACACGATGGCAATCTTGCAGCATTTTTCATTGCCTCCAGTGTGCAGTGCAATAGTTGCACAAGTCAGTGCATCTCCAGTGGACCAGACGTGGCAGCCGTATGAGTGACTCAGTTAGTATCTAAGCACTTTTTCACTTTGAAGAGCACCTATTGTCAGCTGCAAGTACATTTTACCCATTTCATATTTTTCTGTGATGATGTATGCTTACTAGCTGCGGAGAACTCAGAGAAAATTTTCGATGTATGATGCACTTTTCTCAGGACTTAGTGAGTAGGTTAAGTCAGAATTCATCAAAGAAAGCATTAGGGAACCAAAGCGTGTTTTACTTGGAGAGAACACTTAGCATAACATTAACAATTTTCCTGACGTTTCTGAACAAAAGAGAGTTTTCTTATTGATAAGCTCATGCAAAGCTAACAGTTCAGTTGTCTGGACACTCTGTCAGACTCCTCTGATCAAATTCGTGTCTGTTACTGTGGTAAACGTTTGTCACAGGGTGAGAGGTTAATGGACTTCTCAGATGTTTCCCGGCTGTGGATAAGTAACTAATGGCAGATGTGAAAAGGCTGTAGGCCCTTGTCTTCTAACGCTGTTGGTGTGGCTGATAACTGTCTTTTCATGCTGGCAGTCTGTCTTCTGTGAGCTGTTAAACAGCACCCTGGCTCATGACACCTTTGGTCCCCTTATTTCTCCCATCCTCGTGGAAGCTCTTCAGTCCAGTTGTCTGCTGTCGGCAGCATAAGCCTTAGAAACTCTGGCAGCTCTGCAACAGCTTCCCAGTAAGCTTTCCTTACTTACCCTAGCTTTCTTCAGGTTTCTGGGTTTACTCCCAAGGTAGCTTATTGTCGGTCTGTAGCTGAAAGTCCACCTCAGACTGCCCTGTCCTGCTGTTCCAGTCCCCCTGTTTGGGCTGCAGAGTTTTTAGCAAAGTGATTGCCAGCTGCCTGGTCTTAGCTGCAGATGTGTCTGCTCATTAAACCTTTATAAATCCCCGGTGTGACTTTCAGACCCAGCTGAACATCACAGTGTCAAGGTTAACAGCAACAGACAAGGCTGCACAAAAATCTAATTTACAGAAGCAGACTCCCTTAAATTACAGGATGCTCATCCTGTGCAAGTACCAGCATCCATGGTTCCCTTTTAGTATAACCTCTGTAGGTTATATGGGAGTACTCACAGGGCAAGTTGGACAGTACTCCTATGGGCTAGAATTCCTTTGTCGTATAGTTTCTCAGACACTGCAGACATATGAGATGCGAATTCCAAACACAAGCAGCAAGCTATGAAATCTCAGTTCTCTTCATTTTCTGTCCTTTTTGCTAGTAACGGTAGGAGTACTGGTTTGTGGATCGTTGCGTTGTCAAGGACACTTGGCATAGACGTAAATGTTCAGTTCCCTTTTCTCTCAAATTCTTTTACTGTTCTGATCTTATCCAAATGTCTAAAACCATAGGAACTGAAAAACTGTTTAGTGTTCTGGCTCCGGTTATACCTGACAGTTCTTTCGAACAAATAAAATATTCTCAGACTTGGTAAGGAAAATATTTATCAAGTCACTAAGTAAAGTTATTTTCTCTTCTTCATGGAACTCCAGAGCACAGCATGTATTGTATGAAATTGTCATTGGTCTAAAAGGAAAATTTAAACAGAAAAACTGTTGCTTCTTATGCCAGTGGTGCTGGGACACCATTAATTCCAATCTTTCCATCATAGGAAGAATTCACAAAACCGTATTCCTTTTTACAGTTTTAAGACACAGTTGTTTTGTAATTGTTTTCTTCTCCTTAATCCAGTTGATTTTGTAGGATGGTTAAGATTCCAGTAACCTAGTATCAGGGAAATGTCTAGTTAAAGGTTTGTCAACAGTAGTGTCAACCAACATGATAAATTCTCCTTTAAATTTCTTCTGCCAGAAAAAATACCACCATCTCTCCCTTCCAAACAAAGAGTTTGCCTCTACTTTACCCTTTCCCTTGTTCTACCCAGTTTTGCTGACTTTACACTGTTACTGATATTTGTGAAAGATTTGTTCCAGTAATTTCTCCCTTGGTCAGCAGTTCTGTTACACTCATACCCCTGTCTTGTTATATCTTATGTTTCTCATTTCTGCCATTTCTCATGTTGCTATCTTGTTACCATTGGTCAGTCTCCCGCATGCATGTCCTAATGCTTGCTGCACATTTTGGCATCCTCAGAGGAACCTTGGTGTAGGTTTATTTTGACCTGTAGAAATACTAAGCTGCAGTTCTTACAGTAGAGAAAAAGTTACCAGATCAAGACTGCTTGTGAAAAGTTTTAGTAAGTTAATGAACTGACAAATGTATGTGGTATTGTTCTAGAAAAACTAGAATTAGACCAGAATAGAATTCAATTATTCATTTACCCTTTGTGATGTGAGCTGTTGGAATTTGTATTCCGTTCTTGAATTTCTAACAAATCTGTTAACAGACTCTTTAGATCAATAGATATTAGTGTGTAGCTTTCAAAACTGACCTCTTTCTCCTAAAATATTGAAGAAAATTAGCTTTTCTAATTCAAAGCCTAATCAAAAATCATCCAAATTGTGTCTGTTTGGATAACTATATCCATTTTACTGAACCATCCTTTTCTGGTGTCTGCCAGAGACAGGACACTGTACTGCACTGTGCTAGAAGGGGCTACAGATTTTACATAGCAAGGGAATTCTTGTTTCTTATGTCGTTTCAGAGACAGTGCAGCAGCTAAACCTTGGAGCAGCTTTAAAGGGTGGCTATAGGGAAGAATAGGCATGATATAGTACCAGATGTGTTTTTGCAAGCATACACAGCGTCTGGAACTTACTAAGATAATAATATCTTTAAAAGATACATAATGTGTTGAATAACAGGAGGTACTTCTAATGGGATAACTTTGGGGGAAATTTTTTTTCTGATATTGCTTATCTTTCTTGGGGATATAAACTGCAAACGAAGGCTAATTCAGGTATTGTAAAATAAATACATTATGTAGAAACCTTCCTGGATACTGAAAAATTGTGCTTCAAACACTGTAAGGCATTTTGTCAACTGTATAGTTTCTCCTTGTCCTTTCTATGCGAGGCTGACCTCTGTGGTCATCATCTCTGCAGCAGCTGTCAAACTGCATACCTCACCGAGGTCCTCTGCAGGAACACTACTAGAAGCTATAAACACACCAATTAGGAAAAAATGATGTTCGTAGTTTGACAGTGCATGGCTTCAGTTCAGTATCTTTTGCCGGCAGTTGTCTTTTCAATAGAGACACACACAGTTACGTCTCCTCATGTGAGTTGCTGATTTCTTTTTATCTTCTCCTGTTTTGTTTTTTTTTTTTTTTTCTTCTGTTAAATATACAACCTCAGAACTATTCCTTAAGCTCAAACCTGTTGTTGCACCGCTGATTCACTAATACTGACTTGCAACCAGATCCATACAGTCTGCGTACCTGAAAAATCTTTTTTGGCTTTTCAGTGTATGGAGCGTTTTGTGCAGTCTTTCATAAGGAGGTGAAAAGTAAAATGTAGTAAATGGAGACAATATCAAGGCTATGTCATAAATATGCAAATCATAACAAGAAAGAAATTTTTTTGGCTTGGTTTTTGAATCCATCTGCCTTTTACATTTTTAAGTTCAAACAACAAAACTGCTTCTGATTTAACTATTACATATTTGGCAAGCTTAATAAAGGAGAAATCAAAGCTAAATCAGGGGTATTTACAACAACCACAAATTTAATCCAAAGTGGGTACTTAAATGCTCATATAGTTCTAAATGATGTTCCTTCCAGATGGTGAATTAATGTAATTTTAGCAGGAAGTGAAGTTGCACAAATATGCAGTATTTAGAACACTCACTGATTTAATGTTTCTGTGCCCACCAAGGCACAGATGTTGCTTATCATTTTCATGCCAGTTCTCTCTATCTTTCCAGTTATTGCAAAGCAAGGAACAGAGTTTGCAAGGGCAAAAAGGGGGCTGGGAAGAACTCACACTAGTAAACCCTAATTCAGATGCAGATTAATTTTTTCTGTCCTTGACCCATTTAATCTCCACGATAGTAATGATGTTGGCCTACTTGTTAAGTGTCTAATTATGATCTGGTCCTGTTATTTTTGTTTGGTTTCTAAGTAAAATCATTGAACTCATTGAGCTGTCTCTGACTCACATCATCAGTGGTTTGTGGCATGTCTCTAAAATAGTGATGAGAGGGAAGGCACAAGACAGAACTCTAGGCTTAAAAAAAAATAAAATGTAGTTCCTCATAGGTTGTTACAGCACCAGAAGCAAGGTCATTCCTTACTGCAGAGTGGCTTGAATTTGCTGGATATATTTCAAAACCTCTCATTTTTCCATGTGCTTTGTAGCAAGGGGAAGACGGCTGAGATTAGGAGAGATAAGAGTATTTATTTTTAGGGTGCTTCTGGTGAGACATGTTAGTGGAATAGCTGTATCATGAAATTGCCGAGTTGGTAATGTATAACAGCAGGTACTGTTTACTGCTTCTCCAGCTGAGGACAAAACTGGGGGAAGAGGTATGACTTGATTATTTCACTGATTCCTTTCTCAAACTGGTAAAAATTAGCGCTGGAGGATGGTGCAGCTGCTCTGAGCTGTAGCCTGCAGCAGCACAACATTGCTCAGTGAAACGCAGAAACCACAGCACTCTGTCCACCTCTACCTATTTCTTAATTCTAGTGGAGTTTTAAAGAATGTGGTGTGGGACTGGCATTTTGTTTATCTGTGTGTTGACCACACAAAATATATACTTACTGAGACCAGAAAAGAACTTTGCATTTCTTCATGCTTCTTGCTGTAATGGGGCACAGTCAAGGTAGATAGCTTGGCTTTGTATGTTTAATTATCTGCTGAAGATGCATGTGTCTTTGATGAATATTTGTCTGTTCACAAAATAATGAAAATGAAGAATTATGAGATGATATTATTAATGTCCCAATACTTTAAGGCTTATTTGTTTATTGTATACTGATTCACAGCAGTGCAGGATTTTATCCAGCACATTCCATTGATGTCAACAAATACTCATTCTTCTTTTTTTTTTTCTCAGGGACTAAAAGGTGACCCTGGTAGTCCTGGTGTGGCTGGTCCTAAAGGAGAAAAGGTACTTGTTATACGTATATGTGAGTGTGCATGGTGTTTCTTCAATAACATACCATTTTAACTATGTTGATGAACACCCACGGCTGCCATTTGTCTGCCTTACTGATGGAAGAATATGAGCACTAACTGTAAATACAGAAGACAAGCACTCTTTATCACCATGGAAGGGAAAATCTCCTTCTGAAAGCAATTCATAGCAGGAGCCTGAATTAGATGTTCTGAATTGCTCTCGGTGCTCTGATTTGCTCCTGTTGACTGCGCCTGAAGGTCTCACAGTGAGATTCAGACCTCAACAAGCTAATTCTGTGAATATTTTATGTAGTCAGATGTTGTTACTATATGGGAGCAGTCACACTGAGTTCAGTGGCCACCTTATGCATGTAAGTGACAGCTTGTAATGTAACATATGCAAATGTGTTTGCAGGATTGCTTTTTTTAAACTGATTCATTTATGCAGAGGTCTGCCTGTTGTGTTGTGTGTGTGTGTGAGGTTTTTTTTGTATTTAACCTGTGGTGAATGTTGTGTACCTCTGCAATTACTGGAGGGAAAAAAAAATCTTTACTCATATTTTCCTAACCAGAGTGTGTTTGATGATTTTACTGAATTTACCTATGCTATGTTGCATATCCTCTAAAATGCCTAGAAGTTAAAAAATGTGAAACTAAAGAGATCAGTGATTTATGTACTTTCCTGTTGTAACTAGGGAGATGCAGGACCTCCAGGACCAGCTGCTTTAAGTGTGAGTATGCATGAAACAACAACAATAAAAAGTAGCTGCCCCTGATTCTGTTCTCTGTCCAGTTACTGGCACCCAAACATTCCCTGCCTTTGGTTCTGTCACTAAACATCCCATGTTAAGTCTTGTGCAATCCCACTGCATCCTGTAAAGTGTCCGTTATCCCTAGATGGTAATGCCCCTCAATCTGAAAAGTCCGCCAGAGAGCTGCTCCTGTTGCCCTGTTGTGTGTTCACGTTGTTCCCAACCTCCTTCAGTTAACGACTACTTCATGTAGATGGTTTATGTCACCATATAGTCTTTCAGTTCTGATGTAATCAGTCAGTCTTGCCATTTATATCACAGTCTCTTCCCTTGTGAAGGTAGGCTGCTACCCTTTCACCAGCTGCCATTAAAACACTGGTTTGCTGATTTCACATGAATAATATGGTGATAAAGAGGTAACAACAGAATTTCACATATCCAAATGCTAGAGGAGAAGCTGAAGTCTTCATTTTTTACTATACACAGAACAAAGTATTTTGAATCAGGAGCACAACTTCTCCTTTTAGATGTGAATTGTATGCCAAAATCTTTAATCATGCATTTTTAGCTGCTGTAGTTACATGGTCATGGTATTAAATTCATTAATGGCTTTCAGCAGTTCTTGAAAAATGTGAATTTTTCTTCATCTAGTGTCATCTGTGTAAATTTCAAAGCATTTTGCTAAAGCTGTGGACGTTCGATTACTATCTTCTTACCCAAACATGGCAATTGCAACACTGTAGGGAGAAATTAACATGGGTGCCATATAACTCCATGAGAAATACAATTGATTATTTCATGAAGCACATCATTTGTTTCTCTTCTCTTGCATTATGTGATTATGTTACTACTGATAATAAAAACCATTAAAATAATTTTAGTAATATCTTAACGGTACACTCTATTTTAATTTAGATGATTCGATGCAGACATGTCTAATAATGGTTGAGAATAACATACTCTCTAGTATGTAGAATTCCTTAGCCAAAAAAAAAAAAAAAAAGGTGTTTCAAAATTCTTTTCATGCTGAAAGTTGTTTGGAGTTTGTCATTTCAAATACTTACAGAGTTAGATTTTTACATGTCATGGTTTTAACATCTATATAATTTTTTTATCTTACATAATGACCAGATGCGCATAACAAACACAGATTGGAAAGAAAAAAAGCTATGTAACATTATAATGATGGAAAGTTACGTACTAGATTCTTACACAGAATGCCGTTTTAGTCATTTAGTTCTTTTATCGTTTCTACAATTTTCAGAGGAAAACAAAAAAGGCAAGTAAACTCTTTGTTTATGCAAAGCATCTGTGTATCGGACTCTGGAAGTTTTGCAAATTTTCTAACTCATTCATTCCCTTTCTTGTAACTTACCTCCAAAAAGAGTAAGTGAGATCAGACATGGTGATTGGTTCTCTTACAAGTATCAAGGAAAGACTTATTGAGTATGGATCTAACGCAGTTTATTTGCAATGATCTGAAATGTGCCTGTGCAGCAGAAAATTTTGATGATTCCATAACCTGTGTATCCATTGTATTCTGGCTAGATAGTGCCATGGAGTCAGTAGATGGTTTTAATTTGCTTGCAATGATCTGTGCCCCAAGCATGTACAAAGTGTAATGAAAAATGTTTCCTTGCACTCTCCAGGGCATTTTGCTTTATAAAAGTAATAAATTCTGTCGTATTTAGGATGTACGTCCTAAGTAAACGTCATAATAACTATCATTCATACTGTTATTGGTTAAACTGTCTTTTCAGTCTTTTAATTTTGAAGACCATGGCTGCAAAGATCTCTTTTAGATCTGACAAATGTTGAAGGATGTAACCAAAGACCCACACCATAAAAATAAATTCTGTTCTAAGACTCCAAAATTAAGTTGACATAGTTTATAGTAGTTGGTTTTGGATTATGAAATCTAAATATCCAATATCCTTGAGCTAAGTCAGTTTACTATGGCCCCAGATCAATGTCTGCTTACTGAAGTTCATGTCTCACTAGAGATAAACAGGACAAGTTACGTCCTTCAGTCAAAATGTACGTTGAGTTAGTTAGCTGTGAAATATTCCTACTAAGTAACCTTGATTCTGGGATCACTACTGAAATAGATGATTGGAGTAGATCTTCCTTTAAATAGATTCCTAGGGCCTCAAAAGGATCACTGAACTGAGGATGCATATTTCCTGTGTGCTATAGGACAAGAGCAGGGTCCTTTCGAACTTTTATTATGTAAATGATGGAAAAGTGACTACATCTATTTTGGTAGCAGCAGCTGGATGTTATGCCTGTTCCTAGAGTGTCCAAATCCAAATGGTTCTATTGTCTTCAGTTGGAATTGTTTGCACTTAGCTTAGCTAGAAGTCATATTCAGAGCTTAGCAGTATTACATTGAAAAACAGAAGCTGATTCATGCATAGCAAGATGGCAGTGCATCGGTACAGCTGCTGATGGTTGACTTCATACATAGGAAACGTTTTAACTTCACACAAGGGAAACATTTAAATTTTAGAAAAGCAGACACAGGTCTTCAGAGGGATGTAAGTAATGGAAGCCCTGAAGTATTTTTTGTAGCTGTTAACTGACAGATGAGTTTGAAGAGATGAGTATGAATTAGTTTAGCAGTCTGAAGACAGATTACAGCACTCTGGGAATATATGGCCCAGCGGGAAGTCTTTCTCTCTCTGCCACTGTAAATAGTCATGGGTTTCTGTTGGCAAGAACTTAAAGAAGATGAATGGCATGAATTGTGGCGGCTAGGGGGAAATCCAGTCTTCAGAGTTTTTTATTTGTGTGACTTCTGTGTAGGCATGACTTCTACAGCGTATGACCACGAAAGGAAGATGTCTTGTCTTGCTGAGAATAAGTAATAGGTCAGATAATATCAAGATTCATGTGTCAGTGAGCAAAAACATACACTGTCAGGACCATTCGTGTTGTTGCAGCCAAAACGTGACATCAGAGTTTCAGTTATGAGTCTTGTTAAATCGAAGTTTTAAAATGTTCCATTTGTTTCACTCATGCATAACGTCATAAATGTATCCTTCATGTCGTTATCATCAAGTTTAGTTTTTCCTAATGTTAAAATTATGTATTTCTTTTTATTTATCAAAATACAAAACAAATTGTTATGTTGTGGGGCAGGGAAGGAAGAGAAGTGAAAATAATGTTAGAGCTAACGCCAAAATGTATTGGGACATGGAGGGAGGAAATACTCAAAAGGGCTTGGTTGTGGTTAAGCTGGAAAGCCAGGCCTGGGTCATTTACCTTCCACGCCATCACAAAGGACACATTGAGACAGATGAGAAATTGTGGCATTACTCTGCAGCTCTTCCACTCATCTGTATTTCCATAGCAACCACACAGTAGTGCAATAAGCTGGACAAACTCCACCATTCCTGCTGGCCTCAGTATGAACTAGAGCACCTGCAGTGCTGTGCAGGGTCAGAACGTTCTCCCACACACAAGCCTGTACCATAATCCTTTCCCCATCATGGGCAGCATGAGCATGGCAAAAAGGCTGAGACAGCTCCACTGCAGTGATTCCCAAACAGCTGGCTGGTGGTCCTTGAGTCTGCGCTGAGTTGTCTGTAGGTAATCTACAGAAGCCTGTAACCGTAAGTAGCAGGAATTGTACAAAGTCTAAATGGTGTGAGTGATCCTGTGTCTAACAGGGCTTGGGAATTCCTGAGAAGTAAATTGTGTAATGTTCAGAAGCATAGTAATAGTTCTCTACCTCCAACATGACAATATGCAGAAGGGAATGAAGTTGCTAGTGACTGAGCATGTGGCAAGATGCAAAATGGGAAATAAGACTGCTTTTTTAAGAATCAAAAATTGTTATCAATTTGAAATGGAAATTTCATAGATCAGAAAGTGCGTTGCTTTGAAAAAGACACTTAGATCTGACTAATTTTGTTTGATGTCATTTAATGGTAATCTCTACCAAAATCCTGAAGCATGCACACTTAACAAAATGTCTTACTTACAATAATAGCAGGGAATTTAAAAAGAATTTAAGTGTATGCCAGACTGTTTCTACGGTTAATAGAGCTGTGATTAGAATTGCAGGGTATGTGTTTCTTTATGTTTCTTTAAGGCAGATATGGAAAGTCTTGGTAATGCAATTTCATCATTATTGCATGATGAGTTAGAGAAAAAAAAATAGAAACAGCATTGTAGTGCAAAATGTGCTCAGCTGCAAAAAGAAATAGATGACAAAAATCATAGGTTTTATAAAGAATGCTTCTGGAATTAGTAATCACAGGAAGTTTTAAGTATATTTGATTCATGCTTTATACATACAAATACATTTTAGTGACTGAGATCACTGACTTTCACATGAGCATATTTAAGCACTTGTAATAAGGATTTAAAGTTCGTCTGTGTTTCCATGGAGTCAATTAACATTACATGAGTCGAGATATACATATTTGTCTCCTCAGTTCTGGTAGTGGTTTTACAGGAGTAGTCCAGAGTCATGATTGAATCTCATCCTTTATTTATATTGTCTTCAGTTTCTCTGGTATTTTAACTTTCTGTAGAGCATTATAAATACAAGATTTATACTTTTTTTTTTTTTTTTTTTTTTT
>VXAV01004707.1:43930-81347 GCA_013399715.1 Alectura lathami
TTTTACTATTTTTATAGTATTTCTCTTTACTATTTTTCAGATTTCTTATAATGCATACTGAGAACATATTGTCAAATTTTCTCCCTAATTATACTCATTTTATGCAGGAATATGTTTAGTTTTTAAAATTTCACTGATAAATTGTACCATCATCAAGGACTCTTTGGAGAATAAAGAGCAGAGATTATACAGTTCTGCTGGGCAGTCTTGTCAAAATGTGGCATTTGGTTCGAGAACCTAGTGACTGCCTTCTGAAGTGTCACAGCTGGTGAAGCAGCTCCCTCTTTCTGGTATCCACAGCTTAAGCCTGTGTGTGTCGTGTCAGAAGAGTGACAGGTGAAGGAAGGTAGCGCACCAGTCTCTTGTAAAATATATTATAACTATTCCTCTTGACACTCGATACGCTGCTTTTAGTTCCTGAGGAAAACGAGTGTCCGTCTGTACGTTCCTGTGAACCTATCCCTTTCAGGAGCTATAAAATAGTCATCCAGATGGCACCAAGTGTTTACGCAGAAGCCAAGGCTTAAGTCGGCCGCAGACAGAAGTACCCAAGACTTGCTTACTAAACAGATAGTTGGAATGTTGGCTCCCGGGGCTGGTTAAATCGAGCCGAACGGAGCTGGTGCACAAGTGCAGAGTGGAGCTGTCTGCAGTGGAAGTTGCAGATTCAGGCCCAGGCAAGTTCTGCGGTCACTTTTGGCTATTCCCTCAGTAAACAAACATCAGTGATGAATTACTCAGCTTTCCTCCTGTAGCTACTGTAATTATTTGTGTGAAGCTAAAGCAGTAATTCATTTTTTTGCAAGATTTCCTAGGAAATACCTTCACACATTCCAGCTTAGTGTAGTTTTTGGCTTTTATACAGACTTCTGCAGAGGTAACGCATCCCTGCGTTTTTGCTGTTGTAATGGGCAGCACTATTTCAGATGATTCTTCCTGGAAATTCTTGTGCCAAATTTTGTTTATCTTGACTCCTGCAAATGATTCATCCTCTGCGGAAAGCTTGTGTTACTTGAGAAGGAAGACACGCTCCCACCCCCCACTCACCATTAGTAAGTGTCTCAGCTAACATGATCCTCTCGTTCTTTTCATGTAATGATACTAACTAAAGGAGGACTTGGCAATTAAAGGAAATATAGACAGAAAATTGTATTTGTATTCTAAATATCATATTTTCATATCTAGCCCTCTAAGGAAAGTCTGATTTTTTTCTACTTGAGGTTTTTACTGGAGATGTATTAATTTCATAGAAATACTGAACAGTTTAGTTCTTTTCATTAGATATAGTGATCATTATCTTTCACAGTATAACTTCCTTTAAAACTTCCTTCTTTATGAAATGCTTTTTAAGTATGGAACCAGATCCTGTTAAGATCACCCTGTTGAGTGAAATAAAAGATGCTTCAGCAATTTCAATCTCTTTATTATTATTTTTTTTTTCATTTTCTTTTGTTGTTGTTGTCATTTTTATCTTCTGTGTGCTGTAATACTGATACTGAAGGCACAAGTGAAGTTTCATGTCTTGGCCTCACAGAAGATTGATGGTTTTCAAAAATTCACAGTCTGCTAAATTGGCAAGAATGTGATTTATATGCCCTCCATTAAAAGAAAGATTAGATAATAGTCCCTTATGCTTTTCTATTCACAGCAGACATCAATGTAAAGAATCATTTCAAATTACTCCTCAGGAATTTAAATGATACTTTTTTTTTGCTCAGCAGCTAAACCCAGGTCTATAGAAAGTACTAGGTTCATAAAGAGTGAACTTCTCTGTAATTGCTCTTCCAATTTGCCTTTGAAATGATTATCTCTGAAGCAAAGTAAGTTTCAAGTGAAGTTACCAGAGAATTACAGAAATGACCAAGCACTGAGAGTAATGAGATCAGTGAGAGTCCATTTTCTGTTTCCATCAGTAAGAAATTATTATGAAAATGTATCTGATCAGAGTTTCTTGCAGTCTGAAATGTTTACTGCTAAATGCTGTCTCCTTTCCCATAGAAGTAAGTGGGTTGGCAGAAGTTATGAAAGAAGAAAAAAAAAAAAAAAAAAAGGGGCCTATTCCATCAAAAAATTGGGATGGAACATTTCAGTTTGCCAACCCAACTTACTTCAGTAAGGATGTGAAGAAGACCAGGTAGTATTTGGAATCGTTGATGATATGGGTATTTGAAATAAGTGGTGGACTTTCTTAGCTAAAATGGTAATACACTAACAAATTAAACATCCATTTGTGAATTTCCTGTACCATTTTTTCCGATTTTAGCAAAATTTCCTTTCAGTAAGATATGCCATCTTCCTCTCTGGGGTTTTCATGTAGGTAGTGATTGGCAGTCTACAGCAAGGCAAAACCATCACAGTTGTATTTTAAGGTTTCTCTCTTCCTAATGATCCTGTTTGGGCTTCTGAGATAGGAGTGAGATAGTAGCAGCAAATAAACTGCCTTATCTGGGAAACCAACACTCTAGCCATCTTGAATATGGGGTACATGTTTATATTTCAGCTCCTTTGCTTGCTGAGAGCAATAGCCCATTCTTCTAAGATGAAGGCACTGATTTCCCCACAATATAAGGTAGACATAAAGTTCGGGTCCTGCACTTCGGTCGCAATAGCCCCATGCAATGCTAGAGGCTTAGAGTGGCTGGAAAGCTGTGCAGAGGAAAAGAACCTGGCTATGCTACTTGACAGCTGGCTGAATATGAGCCAGCAGAGTGCTCAGGTGGCCAAGAAGGCCAACGGCATCCTGGCTTGCATTAGGAATAGTGTGGCCAGCAGGACTAGGGAGGCGATTGTCCCCCTGTAGTCAGCACTGGTGAGGCCGCACCTCGAGTGCTGTGCTCAGTTTTGGGCCCCTCACTCCAAGAAGGACATCGAGGCCCTGGAGCGTGTCCAAAGAAGGGCAACAAAGTTGGTGAAGGACGTGGAGCACAAGCCTTATGGGGAGCGGCTAAGGGAACTGATGCTGTTCATCCCTCCAGACCTTTCACCAACTTGCAGCCCTGCTTTGGATGCTCTCTGACAGTTTTATATTCTTCTTATATTGTAGCACCCAAACCTGCACCCAGTGCTGGAGGTGAGGCTGCACCAGGCAGGACAGAGCAGGACAATCCCTTCCCTCGCCCGGCTGGCAGTGCTGGGCCTGATGCACCCCAGGGCACAGTTGGCCCTTTGGGCTGCCAAGTTTCAGGTGCACCTGAGCCCACCTCCAGCTTGCTGATACTTATATATTTTGCCTCAAGGTATATATTGATGTTTGAGATATTTCCACTTCATGTCCTCAGGCAGACAACTCCACTATATTTACATGGTCAATGAAAGGTTCAGGCCCTAAAGACTGCAAATATTTACTTCTCCACAAAATAGCTGGAAGGGCAGCAGTCATTCCAACCTCACACGTGACCTGGTAGAGTCAGGAAAATGCATACGTATTAGGCCATCTATGAGTATATATTATATTTTCCTGCCACCTGATGCTGCTGGAATAGTGCCATTCTCATGTTTTGCTTTATGCCTTGTGCTATTCTGCACCTCCTTTTACTCGCTGCCATACCCATCCTGTTGCTGGTGCAAGTCTGTCAAGTTGAAAACTGGCACATAATGAATCATTTTAATTGCTTTGGTTGTTGTTTACTTGGGAAGACAGCACATGTGAAATAGTTTGTCTTCTGATACAAGCATTTTCAACACAATCAACAGCATATCCTTTCAGGCCACATGATGGTATATAGCCTGTCCATTTCTGTCTGTGGTGGTGGTTTATCAGCTAGCTGTGCCTCCTATAGTTTGAGGGACTGGTGAATGTAGCCTTTGTTTTCCAGAGGGAAATCTCCAGAAGTTAAGTAGGAAAAAGTCCTAAACAGAAACTTTGGTCTACCTTCTTACAAATACATTCTTCTTTTTTGTGCTAGCCTGTTAAATTCATTGGCAAGTTGTACAGAAATTTAACGGGGGATGTTTTATTGATCCTGTTAGAGAGATTTTACCATTGAGAAGTTTTATTTTCATTCCTTGTGCAGGTTTCTTTTGAAACTTCTCCATTATCTCATCCAGTTAATGCTGAATAATGATAGCATTGCTAACTTATTACAATTGCTAAGTTTTTGCAGCCTAACAGCCATGATAGTTAACACAGCCCATATTGTCCTACCATTTTTTAAACCGAAGATTCCACTGAAGTTAGTGTGAACTTTTACCTCGGATTCAATGTCAGGACATGGCTCCTTGTATAGAGTAGTCCTCCCTGCCTAGTTACCAATTATAAGCAGCTCTCCTCCCTTTCCTTGAAGATAAACCTTCTTATCTGGTTCCTTTTTCGTGACAATAATGTTGTAGAGAAAAAAGAATAAAAGTAGGCCTAGAACAAAAATGTTGGCTGTTAATTATCATTATTGTGCACTTATGTTGTTGTATAATTCTTATCCCCTTGGAACGTTATTGTACAGATATGCGAGGCTCATTCCTCCATCATAAAACTGATATTGCAGGCTTTCATTTCATTTCCTTACATAAAATTGTCATTAGAAGTGAAATATTTACAACGGAAAACTTCACCTCTTACTGAATTCCCAGAATTTCTCTGCAAAATAGAATATTGCTAATAGTTGGACAGAAAGAATTCTCAACAAATTTTTAAGCTACCTTGAGGAAGAAGTAGGTAAGGCTTACAGAGTTCATATTCATGTATTGCTTTATGTGTTTGTGCATGTATAAACTACATCACTGTAATGAATTTACTGGGGTTTATTGCACACAAAATTGTCAAACATATTCTAGTTCCATAAACTTTTTGAAAATAGCGTGCATCAATTTTGTAAAAGATTCTAAACCTTTTCCGGTTTGTATTATACACTGAAATGAAAGAAGTAATATCCTACGGTGTAATAATGAATGAGGTATTCAGTGGCTGAGAGCAGAGAAAGGACAGGAAAATAGATAACTCTTGAACTGACTGCTTTTATTTACACTTAAAATCAGCCTTCATTCTATTCAGCTGAAAATATCCTAAAAAGTTATATAAGCTAGCAATTTTACATGCCCACTTTGGCAAGCTTGTCTCAGGAGTTAGATAAAATAAATAAAATAAACTTTTAAAATTCTTTTCTTGAAATCTGGACATTTTATAAAATCTTTTACAAGTCTTACAGGGCTTCTTTTACCCTTATTGGGACAATAAGTCTGCATAATTGATTCTAAATAAGGAGCTCCGAATTTGACCAAATATATAGCTCAGGTTGAAGTATTTCAGCTTGAAGTATGTTGAAGTAATACCTGAAGCTGAGTAATTTAAATACTTAAGAATTTAATATTTTAGCATTTCAAACTGTTAAATAAGCTGAACATAAATTATTTTTTCTTTTGATACCTTGTTAGAATATGTGCTATTACTTCATTTTTCTTTTAATTATAGGAAGTAAATCTGTTCAGTGCTCTTTGCTGATTACATTGAAATTCATTTCATATTTCTTGTTGCTGTAATGGAAATTGGATAGCTTCCTTGAAATCACTTTTAAAAAAAAGTGTTCCAAGGTGACTCATAAATTAAGGGAGGGGGCACTCTTCTAAGCACAAAGCCATTATGTGAAGACTTTGTATTGTACGTTAATCAGACACAAAACCCCCATGTCTCAGAAACAGTCTGTGATTCTGTGACTGCAGACTCACCCTTGCATATCCTTTCATTGAGTTCAGAAGGAAGGCTTATACATCAAGGGTAGATTCAAAATACCCAAAACTCCTGCACTGGGTTGGAGGAGAGGGAAAGACAGAAGTGGCTCTGAAAGATTTTGAAAAGCCTAGCCCAGACACATGGAGCAAACTGCATAGAGCTGATTCTTGCAATACAGAAAGCATAACGCTGCCTGCTATATGTAGTCCCCTTTCCCTCTCCTCCTTTCCCTTAATCTCTCCAGTGCCTATATTTGAATTTGAGTTATAAAGCTGCCATTCACTTAATATAAATTGTTTTTCTTATGGCATCCTAACATAATCAGATAAATATATTTTCAAGCAAAGCTGTAGCTAAATGTGTTTATGACATGCTTAAGTAATGCTTATTTACCTCTTCATTTTTAAATGATTGAGCATCTATATGGAGGAATGTGATTAATAATTACTGTTTGCAATTTTTAATCGCACCTGAATACAACCATGCCCTGAAAGATGTTATTACAAGTAACCTGTTTTTATTATTAGAAATAAGTCTTTTGTCTTGACATCTGGCTCTTTGGCTTAGTCTCACATGTAAAGAATAATACAGGATGAAAATAACCTGGAATATTTGTTTAATGTTTGCATTTTCAGGGTTTGCCAGGGCTGGAGGGTCCCCAGGGTCCACCTGGCAAAGAAGGTCAAAGGGTGAGTAAACTTTGCGAACAACTGTTGTGTGTGCTTACTGACCTTGATGTGTGACTTCTTTCTAAGCAGTAATAAAAAATTGAAAAGTAGCAGCTGAGTATGAAGCATGTTGACAACAAACTGAGCTTTGACATTTGAGGTTTCTCTTCAGTTGAAGATTTGAAAATTTAAGCAATCTAAAATGTTTTAATGACTGGCACACGAATGTGGGTATTGTCATTTGTGTGAAGTTTCTGCTGTAATTTTAAATGAAAGGATATTAAAATTGATCAGGAGTTTTAGTTTTATTGCAGGAATATTCCTTATCTTAATACATCTAGGCTATATGAATTCAGGGGCATTATCTACCATGTGAACAGAAACCATAACTAGTGAGCCAAGTTTTGTTGTAGATGCCATTGTGCAAGTGACAGAGCATAGAGTATATCTACAAAGAAGAGAGATTCAGTAAGAAAAAACAATGGATATTATTATGCCCAAGACATGAAATAAATGTTTGGTTATTGAGAATTTTATTATAATGAAGTAATTGACTGATTTCTTTGTGTTTGTTACGCCTTTGCTTTCCCTGACTTACTGACTTTGGTATTTCAGTGGAACAGATAATGAATGTTTATGATCCTGATATCTCAAGAAATTGAGAATTTATAATCTATCCTGCTCCTTAAAGTTTGAGAAGATATTTAATTTTGATATCATTATTTAGTGTCTCAGTTAAGTTATCTAAAGTGGAAGGATTTAGTATCTTTCATCTCTGGGGGATGGAACTAGATGATCTCTGAGGTCCCTTCCAACCCAGGCCATTCTATGATTCTATGATCATTGATCTTAGTCAACCATAATGAATTACTAAAGGCTAGTTTAATAATTCTAGTAATAATAGTAATTACGTAAGACCAGCTTGAATGGAAATCTTTGAGACCTACAGGGCATTACTCAAAGTTTTACATTGGTGTTTTCTTTAAGTTATAAAAACAGTACCGAATTTCACTTGTTAGACATGAAAATTTGAAAGCTGAGGTTATTTAAATTTCAAAGTAAGGCTAGATAATCCTTTCAGAAAAAGTTAACATAGAATCAAAACTTACATGGCAAATATAAACATGGGATTACAGATTTGGTATTAAGGATTTCATAATTACTATGACTCTTACTGTTATGCAGTTAGGTATCCAGTATATTGGAAAGCTACAGGTACTCAGTTTTAGCATGCTCTAGCATGTTTTTATGGTGGAGTATTGGATCTTCAGATATACACAGTTTATTGCTTCTCATTTAGAAACAGCTGTAAATACAACTGTTTTTTAGTGGCATCACTGAATTTCTTATTGTTTGAGGCAAGGATTCAATGAATTTGGAGATGTCTTTTTTGTTTTGTTTTGTTTTGTTTTTCTGTAAAACTAGGGGTTAGTAAATTTGTCATGGCCATTTGCTATCCACAAACAAAATTGAACCACTGTCTCACTCCAATATATGTAACAACAGGAGTGCTGATTGTTTTGTAATCTCAGCCATGCACACAGTTGCCTTGAGCCAAACAATGGGAGCAGTACACTTCAGAGTCTCAGCATCTGTCTTTATCTTTCTGCCAGTGAGATATTCACAACAATACTCATTCTGCTGACCTCCCCCACCCATGCATTAATAACATAGTTGGCAGTCTTTATTCATCTCCCATGTGCATTTGCATTTCCAATACATTTAATTACCCAATAGCATACTGTTTGTAACAAAATCTCTGCTCTGTTAATGTCAAACAGTACAGCACATATCTAATGGCTATTAAATATTCGTTTTTATTTAATTATAGTTGCCATGTTCTTCTGTTCTGCTTTCAGCAGATCCTTCAAATCTTTCATATTATATGATGTTACTGGTTTTGTCATGGACTGTCTTTTGAACACTAAATCATAAAATGGAGCATGTAGCTAACTGATTATTTTTCTTCAACATACTGTTCAGATGTGAAGATGTTATTGTGCCTGTTTTGCAGGCTTCAATTGTAACATATTAGGGAGGAAAAAAAGCACCCGAAAACATTTGAAAAAAATATATTTAATTTTGGGTGTCAAACTTTGAGAACATGAATTTTTTACTCTTTGCTTTTTCATTGTACATGTCATATTCAAAGTTTTAATTCCCAGTTCAGCAGTATTTTTAAATGTTCGACTCTTCTGAAAATGTAGCCGATGTTAATAGCTAATTGAGAATCATTAGGTGTGTGAGACTACTGGCCACTTAGAAACAAGATCTAAGGAACTGAGGAAAATTAACAGTGTTAATAGTGGTATATCAAAAACTCAGAGAAACTAAAAGACTCATGACAGAGCTAGTGCTTTAGGTAAGTGACGTAGGCTTGTAAATGATAGTACACAAATAATTCAGCAGTGGAACTTGATGATCGAAGTGTGTGAAATATCTTCTGTCCAAATTGGAGTCTCTGGCTGCTGTCCAGATATCCCCAAGGATGAAAGAGTTTGCAGAAAGTGGTGTACACTGATGTGATATGTTTACAGAAGTGTAGTGAAGAGATCATTCAGAATGAGGGAGATAAGACCCTGAAAGCTCTTTATCATCAATTAAGAGAAAACTCCAAACACACTGAAAATGTGAAGTGGTGCAGTCATGGAGAAGAACAAATGCAATAAGGGAAAAAAAAAAAAAAAAAATAAATGCATATTGTTTTTTTGCTTTAGTAGAGAAGTGTATAATTTTTTTTTTTTTTTTTTTTCTCAATAGAAAAGCACATTTGTAGTCTAGTGTTTTGAAAATGTATTAGTTATGTTCATGTGATCATGAGATGGAGGAGTTCACAATCCTGAGGAATATGGGGCAGACAAGGAGTAAAATTAGGACCCTAAATTTTAGGAAAGCCAACTTCCAGCTCTTCAGGGTGTTAGTCAATAAAAGCCCCCAAGGAAACTGCCCTCAAGGACAAAGCAGCAGAGCAGAGCTGGCAGATCTTTAAGGAAGCTTTCCTTAGTGCCCAAGAGCTCTCCATCCCCAGGTGTAGGAAGTCAGGAAAGGAAGGCAGGAGACCGGCATGGCTGCACCGTGACCTGCTGGTCAAACTGGAGAGCAAGAAGGAAATGCACAGGCAGTGGAAGCAGGGACAGGTATCCTTGGAAGAGTATAGGGAAGCTGCCAGGCTGTGCAGGGCAAGGGGTCAGGAAGGCCAGGGCCCAATTGGAACTGAACTTGGTGGGAGGCACAAAGAAAAACAAGAAAGGGTTCTACAGGCATATCAACCAGAAAAGGAAAGTTCAAGAGGGCATCCCCTCCCTAGTGAGCAATACAGGCAGGCTGGAAACAACAGACAAGAAGGCTGAGGTGTTCAACAATATTTTTGCCTCTGTCTTCAACAACAACTGCTTTTCATGCATCTCTCGAGTGGATGGGTTGGAAGTTGGGGACTAGGGAGGCAATGTTCCTCCCACTGTAAGTGAGGATCAGGTTCTTGACCTCCTGAGGAACCTGAACATCCATCAGTGTATGGGTCCCAATGAGATGCATCCCAGAGTCCTGAGGGAATTAGGTGATGCATTCACCAAGCCACTCTCTATGATATGTGAGAAGTCATGGCAGTCAGGTGAAGTCCCTGGTGACTGGAAGAAGGCATGTTACAGACATTTTTAAGAAAGATTTTTAAGAAAGGATGAGGCAGGGAACTGCCGATCTGCCAGCCTCACCTCTGTGCCGGGGAAGATCATGGAACAGATCCTCCTGGAAGCTATGCTAAGGCACATGGAAGACAGGGACGTGATGTGAGACAACCAGCACAGCTTCACCAAGGCCAAGTCCTGTCTGACCAACCTGGTGGCCTTCTACGATGGCGTAACTGCATTGGTGGACAAGGGAAGAGCCACTGATGTCATTTATCTGGACTTCAGTAAGGTCTTAGACACAGTCCCCCATAACATCCTTCCCTCTGAACTGGAATGAGATGGATTTGATGGATGGACTGTTCGATGGATGAGGAACTGGTTGCTAGATCGCATCCAGAGAGTGGTGGTCAATGGCTCAATGTCTGGATGGAGATCAGTGGCAAGTGGTGTCCCTCAGCGGTCCGTTCTGGGACCGATAGTCTTCAACATCTTCATCAGTGACATCAACAGTGGGATCGAGTGCATCCTCAGCAAGTTTGCGAATGACACCAGGCTGTGTGGCGTGGTCGACACATCTGATGGATGGGATGCCATCCAGAGAGACCTACACAGGCTGGAGCAGTGGACCCAGGAGAACCTCATGAGCTTCAACAAAGCAAAATGCGAGGTCTTCCACTTGGGTTGTGGCAACCCCCGCTATCAATACAAGCTGAGGGATGCAAGGATTCAGTAGAGCCCTGATTGAAGGGGAATTGGTACTGGTGGATGACAAACTGGACATGAGCCAGCAGTGTGCCCTCACAGCCCAGAGATCCAACTGCATCCTGAGCTGCATCTCAAGAAGTGTGGCCAGCAGGTCTAGGGAGGTGATCCTTCCCCTCTACTCTGTACTGGTGAGACCCCACCTGGAGTACTGCATCCAGATGTGAAGTCCTTGGTACAGGAGGGACATGGACCTGTTGGAGCGCATCCAGAGGAGGGCCACATAAATAATCCAAGGGATGGAACACCTCTCGTATGAGGACAGACTGAGAGAGTTGGGGCTGTTCAGCCTGGAGAAAAGAAGGCTCCAGGGAGACCTGATAGTAGCCTTTCAATATCTAAAAGGGGGCTACAGGAAAGAAGGGGACAGACTCTTTAGCAGGGTCTGTTGTGATAGGACTAGGGGAAATGATTTCAAATTGAGAGAGGCGAGATTTAGACTCGATATAAGGAAGAAGTTTTTTATGATAAGGGTGGTGAAGCACTGGCACAGGTTGGCCAGAGAGGTGGTAGATGCGCTGTCCCTGGAGACCTTCAGGGTCATGCTGGACAGGGCTCTGAGCAACCTGATCCAGCTGTAGATGTCCCTGTTCACTGCAGGGGAGTTGGACTAGATGGCCTTTAAAGGTCCCATCCAACTTAGACAATTCTATGATTCTATGATTCTATGTTTATGAGAGTAAATTTATTACTTCCTGTTCTTTTTCTGTTTACTGGGACCTTTTCCTCTCATCTCCTTTTTTATGCCTGCTCATTCAGCCCTTACTTTTCCCTTTGATTACCAAAACAAATAGCATCATGTCCTTCATGTTTCACTTCCTTTCCAAGATATGCCAGGACTCTTAAATTTCCTTTCCCTCTCCTACTATTTTTTCAATAGCTCATATGCTGTTCCTTCTCACTTCCACTGTGAGATGAAGTACATGATGCAGTATGCATGTATTTAAAGTATATTTAATCCCCTTCCATCTGGGAAACTTTAAAAAAAAAAAAAAAACCATGGAAAAATCGTGGAATAACATAATAACATGTCAGGAAGTATAATAGAAAGAAACTGCAAAACTAAAGGAGAGGTGCAAAATCTATGTTGTTGCTTTTGTTTTAGTTACTCAAGCAAGGTCTCATACTTTGGTATAAGGCATTTTCATTTGTACACTGTAAAAAGGAAGTAGTCTTTTCCAAAATGAGTAATTCTTACCTTTATGATATTGTCTATCTTCACTTGAATCTTTAAGGTGCTTTCAGATTCAAGCAAAGAGTAATCAGCTTAAAATGTGGATTTTTTTTTCACTAGTAATTCAAATATTGGTATTTATTTGTTTATTAGTGTTTCTGTAGTAACCAAACTGCAAAGTAAAAAGATGGTAAGCATTGCTAGTTTTGAAGATGTTGGGCTATTTTTGCAATAAAATGTAGCACATAGTTCTGTTTATATTAGAGGTTTGTAATTTAAGCCTAGCTAATAAACTTTCCTAGGAGAAGATCTAGTTTGATCATAGACTAGACACCAAGCCAAAGAACAAAAAACATGAAGTTCTTACCTTTTTTTTTTTTTTTTGAGAACTGAAATATTTCATTTTCAATATCTTATTCTGAAAACTCATTCATCGTATTTCCAGAAGTTATGTTTCTGTTCCTCTTTAATACTCAAGCTATTTAATACTCCTTTCATGTCTGATCAGCTGTAAAAGTGTTTTTTTCTCAAAACAGTTAATATATTGCTATGTCTCTATGTCGTGTAGTTTCTGGATTTTCATGCTTTCTAGAATTTACTGTAAAAAAATCCTTGCACATTTTTCTTGCATGTATTGAGTTGTCTTTACTTACTGATTCTCATCCTACTAATTCTTTCAAGTTGGTCCAAGTACTTAAAACTGTAAATTCAAGTTTTTGTTTAAAAGCAGTATTCCATAATTTCCAATATTGGTGATTATGGAACAGAATAACAATTGGATGATATAGAAAATACTGTTGTGTTCTAAACTGAGCAGTACATTGCAGTTCAGCATTTTCTTTAAATTTCCGTTTTCCTAGTCAAGAGACATTCATCTCAAATCTTTGCTGTTCTTACAGAAAGGCTGGTGTTTCTCCTTGCTATACCACTTGTAGCTTTGCATATTATTCTTAATTTTTAGCAAAGTGGTTTGTGTTAGATGTGAGGCCTTGCTAAGTAAGAGCCTTTGGTTTTAGTTCTGGTCATTCAGAGAAAAGGACGAACAGAGACAGTTTCCTCTTCCTCATTCCTGTATGAGAGGAATAATTTTTCAGTGTCTCTTTTGTTGGCATTAGGCACTCAGAGCAGTTTATTACTACTACAGCAACTTGATGGTATTACACCACTGCTCAAAACTATATGAAGAGCTTCACAAAGTAATCAGATGTAACTGAGAAAAGTCCCTGACCCAGTA
Source organism: Alectura lathami (assembly GCA_013399715.1). Lineage (NCBI taxonomy): Eukaryota > Metazoa > Chordata > Aves > Galliformes > Megapodiidae > Alectura > Alectura lathami. Next base: position 57,057 of record VXAV01004707.1, read on the forward strand.
TTACTGACCAAGAAGGGAATAGAAAGTATGAGTACTAACCTAGCATTGCATGGAATTTAGACATATAGGACAACTAAGCTGTCCTTTGCCTTCCTGCATTATATAAGAGTTCATTATTTCTCATAATAATCCTGCACTTAGGTAAGTATGTCTTTCACAGAAGTATGATTTCCACCTGAAAGACATGAACAACAGAGACTTCACAAGTCTCCTTGATTGTTCCGGTGTTCCCTGTCAATACCACATTTCAAAATGTGCCGACTTCTTTACACTTGAGCATGTAGCTTGAGCTTCCAGAAGCTAGTCTTTGTCAAGTCTGCATTAAAGAGACATTTAAAGATTTTTTTTCTCTGTAATCAAGTCTCACCATTCAATTTATTTCTGAGGAAACTAAAGTCCTTCAGCTCCCCATGTAAGGACTTTTCATTAGTCTTTGAATAATTTTGTCATGTTGCTGTAGTTCCTTCAAAGTTTCCACATTTGTAAATATAGACTCTATGTAGTCATGTATAGTCTGCCTTTACTATGTTAAATGTAATTACATATATATTTGCAAAGTATAATGACAGAGGTATTGAAAATTAACGTTTAACTGGAGTTAGATACCTTGGTAGCAGAAATTTTCCTTGAACTTTATGCATTTTTTCTTTTCTCAAAGTAATTCAGATTTTTATGTAGTATTTCAGTGAAGTCCAAAAATTCTCTTAAAATATCAATACAACTTTGTCAGACAGTGATACTATGAAATCTAGAAATAGTCATTTTTCATTCTCATAAGTAGGTGCCAAGCCTGAAATGTAGCTAATAGATACAGCAGTTCATGAAGGAGTTTCTGTGCTCTGCTTCTTTAAGATCTGCTTGGTACCTTCTTGATCTTCTGGACACATTTTCTGGGATCTGGAAACCTGTGGCAAGTGGCCAGCAACCTTCCTTTGTCCAGCATATACACATACGATGGCCACAGGGCACAAGACCCAGGCACTGCTGAGTAGCTGTCCCTTTGCTGTCAGACTCTTGGATCCAGGCAGCTTCAGAAGGAGGATGCAGCTCTGCAAGTCTCAGGCTGGAGGTGATGCCTGGGGCCTCTCACTGAGCTGGGGCATGCTGCAGGAGGTTTGCAGTTGTCAAGGAACTTATGCCATCGTGTGAGAGAACTGTGGGACAAGGTCAGCAGATTGCACAGCATCAGAAAGGGTGAGAAAGAGATTGATTGGATCTTTTCTGAGACCCTTCTCTCAATAGATATGGGGAATTGGTAGCAAAGGTACTCAGTGCTTTCTTTGGCTCAGTCTTTTCAAGTAAAACCAGCCTTCTAGAATCCCAGGCCCTTGAGAGCAGGGGGAGTATCTGGAGCAAGGAAGACTTCCCCAGTCTGGTACTCCTCCCCTGAGGGTAACAAACTGGAGGTAAAAATACAGCCTGATGGGTTGCACCCACATGTGCTTAGAGCTGGCTGATGTCATTGCAAGGTGACTTTCAGTTGTCTTTGTATGGTTGTGTCAACTGGGAGAGGTTCCCAAAGACTGAGAGAAAAAATATCACTTGTAACTTCAAGAGGTGTAAGAAGGAAGACCAAGAGACCTACAGGCATGATGTGATGGGGAAAATTCTCTTGGAAACCATTTTCAAACACATGAAGGACAAGGTCATTGGGAGTAGTCTGCATGGCTTTGTGAAGGGGAAATCAGCCTAACAACCTTATTGCCTTCTACAATGAGGTAACTAGCTTGACAGATGGAAGGAAAACAGTGGGTGGTGATGTTATCGAGTAAAGCTTTTGATACCCTCTTCCATAGCTTAATTATAGACAAGATGATGAAGTTCAGGTTAGATAAAGGGGACAGTAAGGGTTAATGAAAACCAGCGGAATAACTAGGCCCAGGGGCTTGTGGTCAGTGGCACAAAGTCCAGTCAGAGCCAAGTCACTAATGGTGCACCCCAGGGCTCAATACTGGAGCCAAGACTGTCAAATCTCTTCATTAATGACCTGGACAATGGGGTGAGTGTACCCCAGCAAGCTGGCAGAGAACTGGATGAAGAGGAATCACCTGAAGTTCAACAAATGCTGCATCTGGAGAGGAAAAATACCCTGGCGTTAGTATGCACTGATGCCAGACAGTCTGGAAAGCAGCTGTGCTGAGAAAGACCTTGAGGTCCTGCTGGACAAGCAGACCATGAACCAGCAATGCACCTACACATCAAAAAAGTACAATAGTATCCTGGGCTGCATTAGAACAAGCACACTGAGGGAGATATCATTCCCCTTTACTCATTACTGGTAAAGCCATATCAAGAATGATAAGCTTACTAGAACTTGTCTAGCACTGGGCCACAGAGAGGATTAAAAGGGACTGGAGCATCTCTCACATAAGGACAGAGAGATGTGGGACTCTTTAGCCTGGAGAAGAGGAGGTTCTGGAGAAGCTGGTAAACGTATATGCATACCTGAATGTATATAAATAGCTGATATGAGGCAATGCAGAAAAGGGAGGCAGAGTCTATTCAGTAGTACCTACAGACAGGACAAGAGGCAAGAGGACAAGTGGGTGCAAATTAAGAAACAGGAAATTCCATCTGAACATAAGAAGATGCTTTTTTACTGTGAGGGCTGACAAACACTCCAAGCCCATGGAGATGGTGTAGAGTCTCCACCCTTGGAGAAGGTCAAAACTAGCTTGCTCTCAGCATAGCTGCCAACAACTTCATTTTTATAGATTAGCAAGAGTTTTGCAAATGCTTCATTTATACAGACCAGTTCTCCACTGTGGTGGTTTCCCTGGTTCCAATGATGAATTCAGTTCAAACATTTCCGAAACTTTCTGTGATGTTACAGCCATATTATTGACTCTTCCTTTGGAAGTCACAGGTGTCTTGAAATAAATATTTTGAAACAACTTCCTTATTTCCAATTTGTGTGTTTATAATGCCAAATACTTCACTTAAGAGGAGGTTGTTTTAGCATTAACTCAGTGATAAATTAAATGCCTCAAAAACCAAGAGTCCTTTGAGCTGTAATGTTTCGTGTGTCAGCAGTGATCTTACTGAAGTGATGTGTTTGGGGGTACCTTGTGAAATTGCAATATTTGCCTATTAAATAATCAATTTACTGTCTGAGATCACAAGTTTCTCTAATCAAGTATGAATAAAATTATGACACAGGGGAAGATCTTTCTAAATAAATAATCAGGTGGGGAATTGTTAGTTTTCTTAACTTAATTACTTAAAGTGACATACAAATAGCAAATTTAAATTAAGGTTGCATTTATCTGATTTATAGAACTTAAACATTTCTTTGACATAATTTGTTTTCTAGTTCAGTGAGTAAATGTTGTACTCAACCAATTGTAAAACAAGCTTTACAGAGCAATGATAATTACTGCATAGGAGGTTAGGCTCCTGGCACAGCGCAAACAATATTTTTCACAGCTACGGTTCTGGAGTTTTAGAATCTTTTAATCTTCTAAGTCCTTCCTGACTTTGATGTAAGTTGTTTTTAAGAATGTAAAGCCCTGGTCTGATTTTCTTTCTTTTAGATTGCTGTACATTCCTTCACTCAGGTATTTAACAGGCTAAACTGGTTAATGTAAGAGAGAGTGGTAATTATGTGGTTTTCATCCAGAATGTTTCCAAATTAAGAGCAAAGTAAGAATCAGTAAGGTGGGGCACAGATTAAAAAGGCTGCATCTTTCAAACTTGGGTGTTTAAAAATGAAATTTAAAAAGTTGTAATTTTGAATACTGAAGATACATTAATCAATTAGAAAATACTTTTGTCTTTTTTTATTTTCTTTATTTTCCATTCACTAAATTAAAATACAATTTCCAATAGCAAAGTAATTATTTCAATTTTAAGATCTCATTTAGGACTTTCAGACTACTTTCCAAATGCTTTCTTATAATTCTAATTTTTTTATATCGCTTAGCAAAAGGTATAGCAACTCGAGAATAGAAAATTATTTCTTATAATTAAAAATTCAGGTGTTTGTTACAAAAAAGAAATCTAAATGTAGTTGGAAGATATCTCTACAAGTGATTTTGAATCAAAAATGCACTTGTGTGGATACACTTGAAAAGACTGATTCTTTGTAAAGATCTGTTACAAATAGCATTGGAGAATTTAGGTTGTAGTGCTTTTTGTTGGCACTGCTACACCTGTTTAAAGACATTTTTGATGTTTATTAAATACATTAAGAGTACTATATACTCAGACTAGGTGATCTCTGGTAGTATTTTATAAATATAAAAAAGAATAAAGTAGACTTTATTGGAAATCGTGCCTAAAATTAAAAAGCCAAGGTGGAGTGAAGGAACACTTCTGCTTTAGCAAGGAGTTCCCTGGTGACTTCCCTTCCAAAACAAGGGATTAGGACCTTGTGTGCTCTGTGCTTCTGTGAGCCATGTTTCTGTGAAAGCCATGTTGGGATGTGAGGTGTAGACTCTCACTTGTTTTCTGCAACCAGCTCAATTTCTTACTTCCTTCAATTTTTTCCTTCTGGCCTAATTTCCTGTGAGTTTGTTCAGGTTTAATATTTAATATAGTGGTGAATTTGTTATATGCCAGTTACCATTGTATAACCTCAAGACCAAGGTTAAGAGGAGTGAATAAACTGTATATTCAAGTCCTAATACTATATTAATGAAGTAACCAATGTTTCATTGACTACAAGGTAGATTTCCAATGTAGGAAACAGAATATTCAAACTGTAGGACTGCTAAGGAGTTAAAAAAAAAAAAAAAAAAAAAAGCTGAACACAAAGACACAAAGTATCACAATCGTGACATTACCAAAATTACTGACAAAACTGTTAGCAGCATTAACAGCAGTTGAACGGATTTTGGTGGTTAAATGTCAAAGCCCTCTTTAAATATTACCTAAGGTTTGGTTAAATGCGCAATGGAAAATAATGACTGTGTTTGGACTGTGCATTTGTTGTAGATTTCTGTCTTCACACTGTGATCTGTTGAATAGCTGGTTGGCATCCCGGAGAAGCCTCCTGTCAAGCCACCGTTTGGTAGATGCGAGTGTTGTGTTAAGGAGAATGCAGGCATGGTTCAGTGGCTGGTCACTCTGACTAGATGATCTTTAAGGTCCCTTCCAACGCAAACCATTCTATGATTCTATGACTTTTGTGGTTAGTTCTTCTCTTCCTTTTCAAAGGAGCTCTTGAACTCTGCTGTGCAACATCTGCTGTCATGGCCTGATGTGGCAGCTTGGCAAGCCCATGGGAAACCACGCAGCAGAGGGCTGTCACCATCCCGGGCTGGCTTCCCCTGGATCAGAGTGGGATTATGGCGGGCTCTGCCAGCAGCCAGGAGCACAGGGTCATGGCTTACAGGGAGGGAAAACAGAACAGTTCATAAGGGTTAGGCGTATCTGCTTAGAGGGCTGAGGCGACGGAAAGCTTCATATTTTATTCTGAATTAGCGCAGACACCGATGATTGCCAGGCTGCTTAGAGGCAGCTCTGTGTGCATGGAGAAACAACCCAACAACTACTGCCTTTATGGCTACGTTTAGGTGCCTGAGGGGCTGCCAAGGTGTCCATGCACTGGACACTGACATCAGCGTCTTTACTTCCCACCTGCTTCCTGCTTGTGTGTAGCTGTCCCACTTTCAGTCTGTTTTTAAGGTTTATGCAAGAGGATCTCAGTTTAGCCTGGCAAATGAGTTACATAAGCCTCGTTAATCTTGTCTAATAACTACAGTAGTGAGGGCTTTAAAGCCCAGCTTCCTACTTTCTCTCAAACTGGTTCCTGTTTCGAAATGTGATGATGTGTTTCAGGGACTGCTAATTAGCTTTTTCCCTTGAAAATTCACACAGGCTTAGTTTAAGAACTTTTGCCTTCATACGCATGTGTGGGTTCTTTAAATTACTAATTCAGTTTCATGAATCTTATCTGTGTTCCTACATAACTGTGCTCAATTTTATCCTAAAATAATCTGCAGTTTATTTTAGGCACTAGGATTAGTGGTCTTACTTTTCTATACTTAGATATATATGAATAGATGGATGTAATATGATACAGCAGGGAGCTACAGCATAGATTTAGAATCCTTCCATTGTGCTTTGGAGCTGCAGCCGTGCCCAGAGGCTGCAGTCAGAGCACAGACATACGCAAGGATGCACAGAGCCTGGATTCTGGAGAGCTTTCAATCTAATGTGGGGCAAAACTTGTCCAGTCATCTTAATTAATGGAAAGGGTGAAGGAAAAGAGGAATAAAGAGTTCACTTGACTTTATTCTTCAGTTCGGCACTCAGATGGGGTTTGCTGAAGCATATAATTTCTCATTTATTTTGTTTTTAATATTTTATCCTTTTTGTCCCTGACCAAGCAGTTGTTGTTTAAAAGATTTATGTATGTATCATAGCTGAAGTTTGTCCTAAAGGAAAGAGGAGAGTAGCCTACTGTCCAAATTAGTTCAGAACAGGCATTTCAGGAGTCAAGGAGATGAACTCAGATATGAGTAACGTTTAGAAAATTTCTTATCACAATGATTGCCAACAAGAAAGAAGTATGCAGCACAAAGGAAATAACCAGCATTTTTTGTCTTTTATTTTCCTTAGATATTATTCTGAGTAGTCTTAGACAATTGTTGTCACCACTAATCTTTGTTATTTTTTTAAGTTACTGTAGGGGGTTTTGTATTTTTAATGTAAAGGAATTATGTGATGCCTGGAGTGGTTATTTATATTTTGAGCTGTTTTATAACCTCAGTGTTTGCTCAATAAACTCAGCTAAACAAAGGTAATGAATTTCACTTTAAATTTATCATTTGTAGGTAATGTCTGAACAAAAAATGACACTATGCAGCTGTGTAATGTTTTTTTTTTAGTCTGTTGTAATCTTTGCACAGCTACTCACAAAGAAACAAGGGACCATTTTGCTGGGCCTCCTGTGCCAGCTCAGTGCCCACCACACACACCCATGCAGCGATGAGCATGGTTCTCACTGGGCTGTCAGCGACCACCTCTGAAAAGGAGTTTGGAGCTGTAGCTCTGCTTAGCCTACTCTGTGGACCCAAGAGGGCACCAAAGTATTTTCACTTCTTTCTTGTCAGAAGAAAGACTTAGAATGAAACTGTAAATATTTAATCACAAGACTGGGTCATTGTCTGTTCAAGGCAAGACCATGATGGGCTTATCAAAAGCAATCTTTTATTTTTTTAAAATATATTACCCTAAACAAAATAATAAACTATTATTCTCTACTCTTACTATGCTATATATATATATGTGTGTGTGTGTGTGTGTGTGTGTTTGTTTTTTTTTTTTTCCACACTGATGCTGGGAAGTCACAGAGTCATAGAATCACAGAACTGCAGAGGTTGGAAGGGACCTCAGGAGATCACCTAGTCCAAACCCCCTGCAAAAGCAGGTTCCCTACAGCAGGTCACACAGGAAGGTGTCCAGGCAGGTCTTGAATACCTCCAGAGAAGGAGACTCCGCAGCCTCTCTGGGCAGCCTGTTCCAGTGCTCTGCCACCCTCACAGTAAAGAAGATTTTTCTTAGATTTGTATGGAACCTCCTGTGTTCCAGTTTTTGCCCATTGCCCCTCGTCCTGTCACTGGGCACCGGTGAAAAGAGCCCAGCCTCGTCGTGGAGAAGCAGGACTGCAGAGAAGTAGGTGGAGCGCTGTGTACAGAAAGAGGGGTAGGTCTAGGAATCCATAACATTTAAATCTCTGTATCTGAAATGCAGGGGCCACATTAGTGTCCTTTGCCATAGTTCTTTGTTAAAATATCATACAGTTTAGAACAGTGTTTGTAGGAAAGAAGAAAAGGACTTGTGTTCTTCTAGAAGAAGCTGATGCTTCAGACGTAACTATTTTAACTTTTTTTGGTGGGTTTGTAGCAATCACTGCATTGGCTATAATGGTTCTGCAGAACTAAGAAAGAGGCTGATATCCGTTGTGTTATTTGCATACTGCACAACAGCTCAGTCAGAACTGTTCATGCTGGTAAAAGTAGGTTTACAATTATGAACCTGTAAAGAAAACAGTTCTACTGCCTTTTATACTGGCCATAAAAGTGGAATGAAAATGAAGAGTGTATGATGTGATTAAAGAATAAATAAATCTAGGAATATGTAACTTGAATTCTTAGAAATTTTCTACTTCTCAGAGAATGAATATTTCAGTATTTTCATTTCATGTTTAATTTTCAGTATTTTCATTTACTTTAGCTTCTCTAAAAATACCAATGTGTGACTGTTCCATGTGTTCTATGTACGCATGACATATACTGTAATGACTAATAATATAATGATTGGATAAAAGGTAGGGCAAGTGTTTATTCTGTGTTGCAGCAGGTAAGTGTTCTGGTAATTAATAACTTACAGTGAAAAATAACTGTCTCAATTTATTTATTCTTTTATAACTGTTTTTTTTTTTTTTTTTCCAGAAAGCTTTTCAAGTGTTGACCTGGCAATATGTCAGAAATCACATTTTAGTTTACCTTGTAAATAAAGGCAAAATAGCCTTCCGAACATATTGGGTGTTTTCCTGTGTAATTAACACCTCATTCACAGTTGTGTCTGCCACTCAAAGCCCTGCCTTCTTTCCCATGACACTTCCTTGATACTTTGTTTAGACTGCTGTGATTTTAGGTGTCATCCTCAGGATGCTTTAAATAAGTCCAAACAGGAAAAGGCAGGTGCTTCAAGAAGTCAACAGTATAGATCGTTATAACTCAGAGGAACTATTTTAAAAGTATGAAGCAATTTCTGTTTGTTTACTACTCATATCATTATCTCAATCTGACTTTCATACTTTCTCAGGAAAGTTTACTATTTTTCAAGAAAGCTGGGAAATATTAATTTCCATCTGTCTTTCTGAGCTAGAGTACAGTCCAAAAGTCACACATCTCCGCTGCAGGACGTAAAATCTAAAGGGGAATTTGGCACGCAGGGTGAAGGCCTGAAGAAGCATGTTCCAGTGTCAGTTGCACTGGTAGCTAACAGTCCCTCTTTTTTTTTGGGGTGTGCATGGATGTCTTTCTCAGTACTGTGGCCTCTTACACCAGGCTAGCTACATGGTTGCTCAGTGAGCTCAATCCAGAACTGACCAAAGTTAAAACTTAGCTTTTTGTGGGCAGCCCTTAACCCGGCTGACGTGCCTACACGGGCAATGTTACCAGCCCACAGAGGACATGTCATGGGGAGGGTGGTGAGCTTTGAATCCAGTGTAGACACCGAGTATTTTGATTCTGAAAATTCATCCTGAGCTGCCCCAGTTGTAGCTCTGCATGTGCGAGTGCTGACAGGATTAAACAGCTCAGCACATAGCATATGTCTCAGCTAGTTAAGACCCAGGAATTTGGCACTCCAAATATGCTGATTTTTTTTTTTTTTTTTTTTTCCACGCTGCCCTTAAAACACACTGACTGGCTTATAAAACCATGGTGGCCATGCACGTGTCGTATGTCACAGCCCAGCGGGTTAAACGTGTCCCCACAGCCCTTGTTTGGTTCTTTCTTCACCTTGAAGGGCTTCCCATCCCCCTGTCCTGCTTCTTGGGAGCACCCCTGGCATCTGGGGGAGTGGGTTGCCCTGGTGAGCTGCCGGCCATGAGGAAAGGGATTTTCCACCCTTCCTGTCATCATCTTGTTTACCCTCTCTGTAATTCAAGATTAAGGGGCAGAGCACCACAGGTTTCCTACAGATCAGGGTTTTCACCTGTAAGGAGCACGGCTGGACTTTTCCTCTCAGATTTTATTCTACAGTTTGTGTGATTATCATTTAATAAGATACAGAAAGAGGGGTAGTCATAGGAATCATAAGTTACCGAAATATCCCCAATCTGTTAATCATGAGCTGTCAGCAAGCATTTTCATTTTATAACTTCTTAAGCCAAGTTTTCACCAGGACATCTCACTAATGCTTTTTGTTAATTTATGTTTGCCATATGCAAGGGAAAAAATTAGTCAATATGGATATAATTATTTTTTTTGCCATCACACCTAGGTATTAGTTGTTCTCAGCTGTTGTTTCTAAGAAAAATGTGTGTTGGATTTCAGCTTGACAATAAAGATGTAAATTGCTGTAAATTACTTCCATTTTTACATTCATCTTTCTGAAAAGAAATGTGTGTGTGAAAACAGCAGTTGTTCAACCGAGTTCTGTGCTAAAATACTGTATTAGTTACATGTGCGTGATCTTCAGACTGAGTGGAAAGTCTCCTCTGAAGTAGACTTTTACGGACCTTAAGTTTTAATGCAAATGATATTGCGTGTGCAGAGATGGTAGTAATTGCATGAAGTAGGTGAATTGTTTTTCCAAATAAATCTCTGAATAAATTACTGGTCAGTCATTAGCAGAAACATTTATAAACACCTGCTGCTCTTTTCTGTTCCCAGGGAAGACGAGGCAAGCCAGGCCTCCCTGGAAAACCAGGACCACCAGGACCTCCTGTGAGTAACAGCAAGGGGAGTGGGAAGTTTTCACCCCATCCTGGAACAGTGAACTTTGTTAGCATTTCTAAACGGCTCAGCTGATCCTGGCTATAGTTGAAAATGGTTGATCAGTGTTTGCTCTGCTGTACCAAACTGCTATACCCAGCCTTTTGATACAGCAAAGATAAAAGGACTGTGTCCACAAATACCAGAGACTACAGAGGACAAAACGGGAGGGAATAACCAAGATGCAGACTGCAGTGGAGGAAACAGAAAGTGTCTGGCATTTCAAAGAAAGACCAACCATGTATACTAAATGTGAATGCTGTGCATTCATTCTTTTTACAAAATGCGTGATGCTCTGTAGAAGATGGGATAATTTCTGTCTCGGAGGGGTAGTTTGAAAGATGAAGGACTGTGTGAAGCGTGTGCCAACTGTCTGAATGGTGGGGAGGATTATACCCAGCACTGGAATGAGCACTGGCCATGGTTCAGATGAGTTTATTAAAAATTAAAAAGATTAGGAAATACATGACTCTGCGAAAGGCTTTGTAATACGAAGCGCTAAAGGTTTTAGCTCAGATCTAAGAGTTTTGGGATTCATTTTTTAAGAGATGCATGATTTCAAATTTGAAATCAAGCATGAGTCTGGCCTGTTTTAACCTATAATGGATGCAGGCTTCTTTTTGTAGGGGAAGACTTGGTCATAACATTCCCTATATATTATGTTGTAAAAATGCTATCATGCACAAATCTAAAACAGGTATTAATTTGTGGAATATATAAACTGCTGCTGCTTCATGTTGATAGCATCAAACAAGGATTTCATGATTCTTTTTTCTGCTTACCTGAAATAGATGAAGGTCAGCAGTTTACATTTCAGAACCTTTGATGCATGTATATCAGGCTCACAGCAAGGGAAAACTTCTGAATTTCTAGGGAAGAGAGTAATGCTGCATGAAATAGAATGAGTAAATTGATATATATATCATTTACAATTATCTAGAAACAAAACCCCATAAATGTTACAAATCCCATTTATTTCCCTTTTTCACTGAAAAAAGTGTTCAGGAAGAAATTGATAATGGTGTTCATTTATCCTAAATCAAGCTAAGTAGTTAAAAATTCCTCCCTCTCCCTCTCGTCCCCTACGTATGGTCATATTGAAGCCTTGCTTGTTTGAGTCTTTGGTACACCGTGGTTTACTAATGCTAAAATGATGTTGCAGACAGGGAGTGTCCAAACAGAGGAAAAAGGTGATTCAGAATCTTTCTTAATACAAATGCCAGAAATGTCCTGTAAAAGAGAAAATAGAAAATAAAAACATAGAAGAGATCTAATCTGCTTAACTTTTTGTGAACCAATGAAACACTGTGTCTCTGTTACAGGTTTCTGGCATTATATATTTGCTGGCAGATCAGGCTTGGGAAGATGTATGGTCATTGACGGACACACTAGAAATCTTGGGTGGAAGCTAAATTGCACTTTTATTACTGAAGCCTGTACCAGATTTTCCTACAGCAAAGCAAAGCACAACTTCGTCAGCTTAGTAGGATCTATCTGAGGAGCTCTTATGGGGACTGTAGCCTAGCACTACATAGCAGACAAGTGTTTGTCAAGCAGTCATGGCCTAAATATTGGTTAAAGGCATTTGTTTCTGGTATAACCATCTTGATACAGTCCTTACTTTGGATGCAGCTGCATTAGCATCTGGAATTATTTTTCCACGACTAATACCATAGAAAAAGCATGCTGTGTAAGTAGTAATACTTCTTAATGACCGTTGGCAATATCCACATATTTAAAGTGATAAAGCTTGTACATGCTAAGAAGACTTTAACGCAATTCATTGTTCGTCTTCTCTTTCTCGAGGCTCAGGAGATGTTGAATTCTGCTGTGTGGTTCTTCCTGTTACCCCTCCACTTCTCATAGTGGCAGCAGCGTCCTCATACATGTGGATATGTGGTCAGCCCCTGCTTTGGCCTCAGAACTATCACTCCTGCAGGCTGGTTGCTGTCATAAGTTTGGTATATATGGGCTACAAAATGCTTAACAATTTGACTTAACATCAAAATTAGACTCTCTAGAGTCTGAAGTTTTCTCCAGAAAAAGTAAATTTATTGTTTGATGCTTCAGAAGAGTAAGGAAAAATTTATTTCAGAAAAAGAAAGTTCAATCATTAATTTTCAGGGTAGCTACAGTACATACTGAGTGTTAATAAATGTACCTCATTTATTTATCAGTTTATGCCATGTGGATGAGTACTTAATTTAGATATTAGAACAGCCAGGTGTTCAGTGACAGAAAAAAACCTCTGAGAAGGAAAGTTCTGCCTCCTTGAGGAAGTAAGCGAACAGTTGATAGGATGCAATACTCAGGGGATTTGATATAAAGGACAGTCCTAAAAAAAGTGTAGGGAGGAGGACTTAGGAGACCGCATTCTGAACAGTCCAAAGGGCTATAAAATGGACATTACTAAGGGGTATCCATTTTGATACATCAAAATAATTAATCTTCAGCTATTTTTGGCATTGCAGCGATAAAGGTTTGCTTTTATATTCTCACCCTCCTCTAATCTGATTCTTCTAACACTTTCTCAATGCCTCACTATTTTTTTGTTAGCCTGATTTCTTGAGATTTTTTCCCCCAGTAAAGTTGATGTTTGTATGAAGTTTCCAGTCCCTTAACATGCTGTGCACATCTTTGGTTAAAAACCTGTGTCACTGTGTCAGAAATGTAGACCTCTTGGCAAGAGCTGATGAAACTGCTTGGCTTAAGCAGGACTCTCTGCATCTTCTTTCAGGTATCCTGTCTTTAGTGTCATTTTTTTCCTCTGGTGCAAATCCCGTTCCCACAGGTCAAGGAGTCAATGAAGATTTTTATTGATGGGTTATAAAAAATGCTGCTCTGCTCTTACCTAGCTGATGATCTGCAGCTCCTCTGATTTTTTTTTTTTTTTTTTAGGATTTATGAAATATTGTAGCCTTCTAAAATGTTCTGCTATTCCCTTCTTGTTCAGAATTCATGATTTGCANAAAAAAAAAGGGGGGGATCCAAATGGCTTAAGTGGAACAGCAGCTCCCTCTAGTGCTTTTTGATTGCTTCTTTGCTTTTAAAAAGTGTGGAGAACTGTTTGAAGCTTCTGTAAAAGACACTACTCCTTTCTCCCTCAGAAGCATTCTGGATATTACAACTATGAAGGGTACAAATGTACCCTTCAAATGCATTTCATACGTTTTCCTGCTTGCATTTTTTTTGGAAGTTCTCTGAAAGAGATACTGTGCGTTTTACATATGTTATCCGGCATGGTTCTACATTGAAATCAAAATGCTGATTTTATGGCTCAAAAAGAAATACTCTCATAGTAGGATGCTATGAGATTGTAAGTACAGCATTCTGATCTCACTGCAGAGCTGAACTGAGAGCTTTCTTCTGCAGTAGCTGCTAACAAAAATACCATCAGAAGAAGAGAGAAGATCGTTTCTGCTCCAAACTGCGTGAAGTCTGGCAGTGTCTCATTATTTGTGGGAGACACTGATACTGGAACAGGGTAGTTAGAGAACACATCACAGATTTACTGAAACCTGCGTGAGGTTTAAAGGAGTTTATTTTTTGTTTTATTTCTGTAAAAAGGACAGAAGAAGAATTTTTGCAGGCTTCTGTATTAAAGGTTAACTTGATCTCTTCGGTCCCAGTTTTGTCTGTCTCTGCCAGATCACTTAAGACTGGATAATTTCCATTTCTCAATAGTTCCCGTTACAGTGGAACATCAGATTGTTTCAAAAATAATAATAATAAAAAAAAAAACTAGAGTTGTTCTACAGACTTCTACCAGCATAGCAGTGTTCTTTGGAGTGAGTCAGAGTAAGATTTCTGCCCAGTGTTACTGTTTGGCATAAGGGGAATACTGTCAGCATTGTTTTTTAGAGGCATGGAACATGAGGACTGTATGATTTGGCCAAGTGTCTTATTGTCCAGTAAGCTGTATGGGGCACAGCATGCAAATAACACTGGGTCACCTAAATCACAGGTTAATGCCCTGCAGACAAGATTATCCATCCTGTTACATCTCTGCTGTTTTCTACCAACATGCCCAAGGTTATCGTTTGCAACCAGAATGAATTTACTTTACATTTGCTATGTTTCCTGAAGCTTCTTTAACCATGGAACTGAAGCACCAGATTCTTTGTGTCAAGAACTGGTTTATCATTTCCCTTTGCAAGGGGCTGAACTTCCATCTTAATCAATGCAATCACTGTTTCTTCAAAGAGTAGCATAAAGTCTCCTTAAAGTCTTAAAATAATGTTTATTTTTTTGTCTTCCATATGAGGCAGTGGAGAAGTTCACAGGCTACTTGAGTTTATTCATTGAATTCCATACACTTTGGGTCTCTTTTTATTCAGTCTGCATGTCAGTGCCGCCATACCAGTTATCTTAAGTAGCCAGCAGTTTGCCTTGAAAATCTCATTTCCTCTGCCTCAGGAAATACTGTCATTCTACCAATATTTTGAAACTGAATGAATGTTATCAGTTAATTACAATAAACAGAATATCAAAGCAATGGTAAGTGAAAATTGTCAGTAGCATTTCTGGTATTGCTGGACATTCTGCTGTATTTTAGAAGAATATTGGAAATGTTTAAATGATAGAATGGGAGTGGCTGGGCATGATGGCTCAAATGGTTGGTTTCTGTGCATTTAAGTTTTTTTTAATCCATATCAAAATGTAATTTGTTTAATGGATTCTGTTGTGGCAGACATCATGCCTTTCTCATTCTTTCTTTTTGCTCTTTGGAATACTTTTACAATATTACATATCTAGAGTGAGCAGTTTTGTTTTCTTTTTCTTTTTTTTTTTTTTTTTGCATTATCGCATTATCGTAATCACAAAACAGTATTTTATTTTCATGAGTAGGTGCAGATCTGAAATAGATGGATTACGTGATTACACCAAGTCACACTGAGTCACTGTCTGTGCTGTGTTCTCAGAAATGGCCTGTTCTTGAGGTGCAGCCAGAGCAATTCATTGTTACACATTCCACTACACAGACTGTGAGATTGGGTAGAATTCTCAGCAATCACAAAATGCAGACAAACTATAAAAGTTAAGGGAGGAAAATACATTATAAATCACAGTAATTTCACATTTTATAGCTGCTTCCTTTCAAACAACCTGTTTTTGGTAAATAATTAGGACACATTTTCGGTTCTTTTCTTATTCATACATGTATGTTCTCTGTGTGCTTCTGTTACCTCAATTACACAACTTGATATACAGTATTANCTTTCACACGATTTCAAAAAAGGGAAATCAAAATAAAAAAAAAAAAAAAAAAAAAAAAAAAAAAGGAAATCCTGCTCAAGTGAGCTTTTCATTGGTATTTGCATAGGAGCTAACTTGAAAAACCCAAAGTGGCAGATGTGCAAAATTCTCATTCAAAAGACAGAAATTGCCTGCACGGTAATTCTTCAGCTTGTGTTAATTTCATTGCTTATGCACTTGCAAGCCAATAATACTGGTTTGTTTATTGCCTGTAGAGACTTCAGAGTGGATTATGCAGCCATATTAGTGGAGTGGAACAGTGTGTAAAGGAAGGAAGAGGCCAGAGTTTAGGAAGACACCCTTGAATAAAAGTGTTTTCTGATGCTGTAGTCAAATTTGATTCTTTTACAGTTTTTATTTTTTTATTCATTTTATTATAGAAAGACTGATGGATCTATTACATTTATGACAAGTTTTGGAAATGGATAGATTAAGAGAGGTGGTTTACATCTGGTAACACAAAGCCTGGGACATATTCAAGGATGCAACCCAAATGCCCAAAGTTCCCCCCAACTCCCTTAGTCACAAGATGGTTCTGGAGTTTCTTGAGCTTATGTCATTTTTTCAAAACAGCGGCATATAGTAAGGTTTCCCATTTTAAATCGAATCATTTTAAATAAATCAAAAATGATTTATTTGATATACAAAAAATATCTGAGAGGTCAGAGCTGGTGACAGAAAGGATGTCTGATCCTTCCAGTTGTATTATTGCAGCAGATTTTGCTTTTTTTTTTCATGGAAAAAAAAAAAAAAAGTAAAGGAAATGACATGGTGGCAAATAAGAAGGGAGGATAAATTCTGATTTTTTGACCACTTGCCACATTAGAGAGTCCTGCTAAAACATAACATTTTTGAGGTTGAGACATCTAATAGGTACGCGGTGTCATCATGGTTCAGTCCCGGTTCTGAATTGTCGTCTTTACTATGGATATCGGAAATTCTGGAGTAGAAATTCTGCCATTAAGTGTAGGAATCAGAACTGAGTGAACATCTCAGTCAAAACATCATCACTATATTGATATTATTTTTTCATTGCAAATTTAAAGTGACAACTCAGTTCCAAAATAAATTGAGTTGAAAAAATGATGGGTTTGTGTCTCTTCCAATGTCGGGGAATAAAGAGGGAGTGAGGCAGCTGTGATGTTCCATGTGGTATATACATTAGAAGCAACTAATACACTATTATTACTGGTCAGCAGTAAAACTTTCAGCTGTATTTACCCAGATGAATACATAGCATTTCAGTATTTTCCTTGGGTCTCTACTTGAAATCAGCGGACAATTTTTCCAATTTTTCCAGAAATACTTTCAAATCTTGGTGCTGCACTGCTGTGAGTTTGGCAGCAGTTCTTGTTAAGAAAGTCTTACCAACAGTATTTTCATCTTGACAAATAGCTATAATGGGTGAGAAATAATTGCGACTCCTGACTTGTGATAGTTTTATAGGTCTTTTAGCTTGAAAATGGAAGAAAATTTCAATAGATTCTTATTCTGAAAGTGTAGAAAGCTGCTTTCCTATTATGATGCATACCAGAATATTTCTGTAGCAAACGTGTGTGTAATAACAGATCTTAAAAGACAATTAACAAAGACCTTATAAAAGGGTAAATCTTTGATTAAAATCTCTGACTAATGTCTAATCTCTGACACACAATCTCTGACTGATAACCAGACCCTGTTTTCTTAAGAAACAGCCCTTTTGAATACTGAACAGAGTTCAGTTTCATAAAGCAATCTTGGGGGAGCATGTATGCCAGCTACATTTTTCCTACTAACACAAAAGCTTCAGGCTCCTGTAAATTGTCTGTAATTGTAACACAGCAGAAGTCAGGGCTCGGAGCAACCCGATTCAGCTGTAGATGTTCCTGTTCATTGCAGGGAGTTGGACTGGATGGCCTTTAAAGGTCCCTTCCAACTCAAATGATTCCATGATTCTATGAAAGAACAGAAGAGGAGAGCTACCTTTGTGTCCTGTCTCTGTTAAATGCAATTCATTCAGACCAGGTGACCTGAACAAGTGTATTTTTGTCCTGTTAATGTAGTCAAATGTTTCTTACAGCCATCATGAGTGGCTGTAGTTCATATTGTGCGATGTGGAAGTCACAGCTTTAGGAATGTTACTATGCTAGTTTGTAAATAAACCAAAGTTTTACTTGATAAGGTCTCTACTTAATTTTTTGCGTTCTGCCTAGATTCACAACGCTTAAAAATCTCATTGAGGGCCTGGTTTGTGACAGAATAGTTTTTTTTTTTTTTTTTAAATATCCCTATCCTAAGTTTGCATTTAAGTTAGAATTATGTTCTCCTTTGTTGAAATTCTAGATGAAAGGTGTCTAAACTTGCTGTCTGTGTAAGTCTTAACTTGCTTAGCTAATAAAACTAGAAAGTCTTTCAGAGAATTCTATCATTCCTCAATTTCACTTTCAGTACTCTAAAATTAAAAATCTGGGTATTTAGTCGCACTAGGAGCTGCTCCTTCGTCAAAACTTGTGCTTTAAAGTGCTGCACAAAACTCAGCTCAGTCCAGAAGAGGTTCCTATTAAAATCGATAGAATTTTATCTCTGTCTTCTCTGACAGACTGACTCACTGCAAAAAAAAAAAAAGTTGCCAGTTTTTGAAACTATGTTTCTTACTGTGCCTGGGAAGGAAAAAAAAAGAAAAAGATATAATGAGCTTACAGAAAATAATTAAAATAATTAATTGTGTAATGTAATAAAAATCTAAATCCCCATACATGACAAGTGCTCTTTGAATACAGGTGTGTAAACGTAACAGTTCAGTTAAAATGATCTTCTGATGCGTGTTTTTCCTTGCAGGGTCCTTCTGAACTAAAAGGAATTCTGGATTCATTGAACAAGCATTATAATGGGGTATGGAGATTTGAGTGTCTCTGTCTGTCCATGTTTGTGTGCTTATGGGTAAGAAGCATCTAAGACAGAAGTGACCACAACTGTGATCTCTGTGAATCACATTCCAAATTCATCCAGAAGGTAGATCCTTCCCTTCTGCCTGTCCACAATTTGGTTGCACAAAATTGAGTCATATGTCCTACCTTATCTCACACGCTGCTGGTACTCCCCTACTTCTGTAACTCAAAAAAGAAGCGGGTGGGCCGTCCAGCTGTTAGTGTGAAGCACCAGCTCCCCATTCCTAAACCTAATTGCCCTAAATGATACTTGACATTTCTTCTCTCTTTCCCTGACATGTCATGATCCTAAGAATAGAATAGAAAGACAAGGAGGTAATTTTAGAAGGTCTGCTGGAGATATGTGAGAATTGTCCATACGTGTATATTATAGACTACTAAGAATATTGTCTTAATTATGTAACTTGTTGCACCTACAGGCAGTTAATAGAAAAAAAGTTAAAATAACGTTAGAGTTACAAATGACAGAGCTGCCATTCTCAAAACTCTTAAAACTCTTACGCAAATATTTCAGATCATTTATGCAGTTGTAGTGCCTGCCATTGTAGGGCATTGTGATTCACAGATTGTGCAAGTATTCTTAATTGATGTTGGAGTGAGCACATAGTTTATCTGAATAGAAAATCATATTTCATTCAGAGACTTATGAAGCATCATTACAGGAACATTTGCTTCGTATGGAGGTTACTGTGTGTTTCTTGCTTATGTCATGCAGATCAAACCTGGAAGGCGTTCATCTCTTTTAATATTAAAATGCGTAACTATAAAGAGCAGGTGAAATCAAGCAATTTTTATTACATAACATATCCAGATGGGTACTAAAATCTCTTAAAAAAAAAATTCTGGAGAGAAATTCGTGTCAAACATATCTTCCCAGTTGCTTTTGTCACTGACATGATTTCCCTCATACTTCTGATATTTAATCAATTCCAAATCAGTATATCAACTTAGAGCATGGATTAGGAATTAAGCATGATTTTATATGCTATCCTGGATATTTTTATACCTGGACACTTAGTTTCTGGTTTTGGTGTGCCATCTTATGTAGATGTGTCGTTTTTATTTCTGTAAAGTAAGTTTTACTTCTGTATTTATTTCTTCTCTATTTATATCTTCCTTTGTTGTTTTTTTTTTTCTCATTCTTGCTAAAGACACCTTTCAGAGATACCTGTCCTGTTTTCTTTATCAATACCATATTTATTGTAACTCATTCCCCACCTCTGCACTATTAACCTTTTTTACCCTGAGGGTCCCTTTAAGGTTTATTCTGTGATGGGGAATACAAACGCTGGGGATCTTCAGGAACTGGCAAGCATCTGTCTCTAAGAATCTCATTTCTTACCATTGTGCATCTCTAGAGTTCCTAAGGTGTCTTGTATTTCCTAATTAACAATCTTCTGGAAAAATGTAGACCAGCAGCTCTGTGTCTGTAAATTAATTGTCTTAAAAATCCTGTACAGCTACCAACTTTCCTCTTCCTTAAGCTGTCTGGTTTGAAGACATTAATGACTCTGTCACGAGCAATTAACTGTTTAACAAGGAAATGCTAAGGTTTTGTTTCAGATGGGAGAGATGATGGCTTTCTGATTCAAGTAGCACATTTTAAATGCACAAGCTTTCTGTAACTGCATGTTCAGATCTTGCTAGAGTCAACTGAAGTCTCCAACTGCTACAGCAAACATATTAGTTTCTATACGATTTATGAAGGGAATGGGATACTCCTATCAACAAGAGAAAACCACCAAGGAAATCATCAAAGAGAACGACAGCTTGTCTGCTTTGCCACTGATTATTCATTTAGGCAGATATATGCAACATTACCTTTCCTTTTTTCACACGGTTGCATTGTGTGATGAGTGTTGATTTTGTTCAATGCACGTTGAAGATATCAAGCAATCCTTCACACTCCGGTATATAATTTGTAAAGCGCTTCGAAAATTAGCATTTGTAAGATGATATTTCAGTGGTATTCTGAGGTTTTTGAGATTCCTTACACCACAGGAAAGTTTTATCATTTTCCAGCATTTTGTGCGTATTCTCAAAGATCTCACAAGCTCTCATTCCTGTTTGTGGGGTTTTTAATGTGTTTAGATTGTGACCATATTTTTATTGCTATCAAGAATTTAGTATCAGATTTTTCTGAGGGTATTAGCACAGCTTCTTGGTATTGGTGTTTCTAGGAATCATGACAAACACTGCCAGCAAGGTGGGAAATCACTGAGAGGTGATCTAAAGACACGTCATAATTTAATTAGAACTTTTTTTTCTGTCATTTCTCTGTTTCTTAGCACATGACCCTGTTCTTAAGCCTCTTGCAGGTCATCTGATTTCTTTATGGTATCAAGGAGTTGCCATGATTGCAGTGTATTTATACAATTCATTGCAACTGAGGTTTTTCTGGCTCAGTATCTGTGAGTGCATCATGTAAGGAGGCTATAGTCCAAGTTTTCCAAAGTATAATTTTTGACCCATGCACATAGTAAAAGAGACCACTATCAATGAAGTTGCTGATTTGCAGCAGCAAATTGTGTTGAACAGCAAACCAAAACCATCAGTCTTTCTTAATGAGGGTGAGGGGAATCTGCTGAGAATAATTAGAAGCATTGGTCCTTGGTGATATGGGAGGCAGTGCTGGAGCATTTCTTTCTTCTTTGTTTTTCTTTTGTGCTTGTTCTTGCAAGGTGTGTGACTATTTTTATATTCCTTCTTGTTATGTCTTTTGTGCTTTCACTGTAAATGAGATGCTTTGCATTCGTTTGATTCCTGCATTTTGTTCTCTTTGATATGCTAAACACTGGTTCTGCCCTGCTCTGTGGGTTACAGTTCTTTGGTGACCAGTAGATGATGGCTCATGCTTTGTGCTTATGTACTCTCAGGCCTCTGTTATCATCCTCTGCTTGGGCTTTCAAGGCCTCTCTTTGTCATCCTTTTTACTTACAATTTACCATACTTAGGTATAAGGTCACATTAGTCAACCGTGCTTCTACATGTCTTTGGAAAGGGCATGGGGATCTATTTAATCTGAAATGTTCTCCAACATATAAAAATGAAACAACAAAGCAAAGCAGCTGAAACTACAGCACAGTCTGCTCTGGAAATTTTTCAGAATGATGAGTTGATTCATAAATAATTCATTATTGCTTTCCTATGACTTTTTTCTTCAGCATATTTTTCTTGCATTTGTAACAAAGAGTGAATGACCTATAAATATGCAAAGAGCACAGAAGTACTTATGTAGTCTAATACTATTTTTTTCTCCATGTATGCAAGAGAAATGCACAAGTCAGAATAAATGATAACTTGCAGTATGCTCCTTATATAACGGCAGACACCTAGGTTGTTCTAGGTCAAGCAGTAGTCAACTTCTATTCAGCAATGCTCAGGTTCCCTTCATTAAGAATCTGCCTCTTCCTCTGGAGCTGATATTAATAGGTTAGTACCAGAGTTACAAACCCTAAACACCTTAACGTTTATAAAATAACGAATTTTATTCAACTTATTTTCGGTTACCAACTTTCAGAAATAATAGCAGTGTAAATGTTTTATTCTAGTTCCTCTTTTTACAGGCATGGAAACCAGAAAATGGTGAGGGGAATTGACTAGCTCAGTGTTCCCATTCAGCCCTGTGGCAGATGTTTCAGGGCTTGGATTCCTTCGGTCCAAACTCAAGCTCCCTTTTCAGGGCCACTTTTTTTGCTGCTTTTTCCATTGTCATTAAAAGAAAACATGTTCTCCATAGGTAGTCTGAGCCTGTGAAGAGGAAACCATTTATTTTGTATTATGTCATGTCTTTACCTTGTTCAGAAGAGTAAACAGATGCAGTTCAACAGTACCTTAGTAAGCATATAACCTTACCTCCTGATCCTTAAGTCTGTTTTCTTTGAGAAGCAGCGTGAGGAGCCTGCTGATCATGTTAATTCCCTCTCCCTCTGTCTCACTGCTATAGTAGAATTGTTTTAGTCCATTCTGCTCAGAAGTAAAAGGCTTGTGTTTTTGTTGTAGCTATATTTATCGTTCTTTTTCTAGCATACTTGAGAGATGTACTGCAAGGATGAGCATAAGAATATATTCTTCACATTGATTTAAGAGAAAAAAAAATGACAGATTTTCATAGCACTATTCGGCATAGACTTTTGCCTTTTATGTTTTTGTATGTGTTCTGCAAATGTGAATGGCACATCAATGCATGAAAAAGAATGAGCTGCTGCGATACGTTACTTAGATGCACTGCACAGGAATTCAGTATTCCTTTCTGACAGTAAATTAGGAGTTATGTACTGGCAAACTACATTAAATTGTTATGGTAACTAAACCCTAAATCGATGGTGACACTTCCTTTGTGATGATATTTCTTTCCAGAGTGATACAAGACTACTAGGATTACTTGGGACCCCTGGACCTAAAGGCCAGAAGGGAGACATCGTAAGCATTTTGGATGAAATTTGGACAAGTTTCAAAGCTCCCATCTTACTTGTCTCTGCCACCTTTAGCATAGTGTCTTTTATTGGATTTATCACAATGGTCCTTGAAGGAATAGATTTTAAACGTGTGTGGCTCTTTGGCTGGTGTAGTCCAACGTAGTGTACTGGTGTAGTCCAGCTCATGTGCCAGCCTGCAGGTACTGCATGTGAGCCTTTGTCCTCTAATCTATGATAGCCAGAAAGAGAAAATGCAGGAAGAATTATGTGTGGCTTCCATGACACTGTCTGAGGAGGTCTGAAATGAGATGGCTCCCCTGCTAAGGGGAAAAGTCTCTAAATAAGTCAAAATTCAGAAAACATTTTAATAGTAAATCATGAACATTAAAAGAAATTTGTGTGTAATGGTGGAACTTGCTATACCAACAAATACTTGGATCAGACTATAAAAATTACACAGAGGTCAAGTTCGGACCATATGACAATGTATATTTTTATAGGCATCTGTCCAGTTTAAACAGTGGAATGATTTTTTGACAGATGGCTGCCTTTGAAACTTGGAAGAGAAGGGTCAAGTACTGTGAATGTCACAGGATTGAGAGCAAATCTTACTGAGAAGCCTGCAGATCTGCTGTAGAATGCAATCATTTGGATTAATGTGGAGATGTTCAAATCGCAAATTTCCATCACAGTGAAAGTTAAGAACTGTGCCCTACTCAAAACTGAGTACAGATGAAACAGAGGAGGAGTTTATTTCCATTTGTTAGAATATAAAAGGTTTAAAATATAATTTATTTTGTTAAAAGGGTCAAAAAGGAGAAATGGGAATGACTGGTGCAAAAGGTGAAAAGGTAAGTTAATTCATTGCTTCTGTGCTTGTGTGATGCTAGAAAGTGGCTGAATATGTGGATCAAATCTTGGAAAATAAACTCAGGATCAAGAAAAAATATTTGGGCATAGGAAAAGCTGTCAGGCTTGAATGACCTTAGTAATTTACTCAAGCTCTACCTTGAGAAAATATTTACAAATGCAAACTTTCCTCTTCCAACATCACACTAAAGTCCTAGCTTTGGTATTCAATAACATCTGAATGTGATTATTCTAAAATTATGTTGATGACTGGAGATCACCTCATGAATTAGATGTCATTCATATGTGTGTATAGGTATGTGCCCCTCACATAAACATGTAGTCCATATATTTTACATAGGTTAAAAAAAAAAAAAAAAAAAAAAA
>VXAV01004707.1:88071-100157 GCA_013399715.1 Alectura lathami
AATATATTAAAATATATTGTTAGTGCAAGGCCCACACATGGTCCTGGTGACAGTAATATTAACAAGGAAGGCATATGTAAATCTGTCATAGTTTACTTGTAAAGGCTGACTACTTTTGGCAGTAAAATTCAGCTAGTCTCTATGATTTCAAAATGTAATTTGTGGTTTCTTGGTATTGTTTTTGTTTTTCCCAGGGTCCAGCTGGTATTCCTGGAAACCAGGGTCCACGGGGACCAAAGGTATAACGAAAAAATTACTATTTCTGTTTCTGAAAATACAGGATAATAAGCTAGTTTATCTTTCTAGACCTGTTGTAACTGGAAGCTTTGTGCCCTTCTTAGGGAGAAAGAGGACTGCCTGGTGTACAGGGAGCCCCTGGGGAGATGGGGCCTCCTGGAATAGGCATTCAGGGATCACCAGTAAGTATTCCAGTTCCTGGAATTTGGGCTTCTCACTGTGCATCACTGAGAAAATGCAAAATGAACTCCATTCTGACTTGATTCCCAGCTCCACCACTTTTCCCTGTATCCAGACCCACAATGATCTAGTACTCGCTTAAAAGCAAAAGCCTGAAGAAATGAAAGAACCAACAGCTACTTCACTGACAAGCCAATGATGGTTTAGACACATCTTCAGACTAACTGTGTCTGTTTCTGAGCAACAATTGTTTGCAGTTGTCAGCAAAATCCAGCCTGAGTACTGGTACAACAGGAGAGGTGTGTTCTACACTGTATATGATGGCACTTTGAAAACCGTGCTAGCACTGGAAGAGGCAAATACACATGAAAGAGATGTGGAAGGCTTTGCATCAGCTTGTCCAAGCTTTTGCATTTGTAATGACTGCTAATTACAAGCTTAGGTCTACGGTTTATAAACGAGAACCTTACAGCGTCCAGGTACTATGTCAGGAAATAGTGGAGTTCTTATTTTGGACAGCTTTTCTTATGCCTCCCTGTGCAGTTTAAATTCAAACATGGAACAAGTCTATCTGGAGCATTCAAACTAAATAACTCTTGCATAGCAGTAGCTGTTTCTAATATTTAGTTGGTTTCCCAGTTTTAAACAGCCTTTAAATAATAACACCTGCAGTGTCTGCAGGTTGCTCAGTAAAACAAATTGTTGGTGGAGATGGCAGGTGCTGTTGCATGAGTTCTGCTGCGGTGAATAGGGCAATCTCTTGTCAGTCCAGGCCAGTATACTCAAGCAGTACATTTCACTACATTTCACAACTCAGATACAGAGAGAAAATGTTTGAGCATTGGAGGGGATTGGAGATTCATGCTGAAATTTTAAGGTAATAAGTCTTAAAAATACTTTATTAAGACCAATATATATTTAAATCATCCAAATTGCTTTTATTCAACAGACTATCTGCTTTTCTAGTGAGTCACCTAGATAAAAAGTGTATTTCACCATGGATCATTCTTATTTGCCATTACTCCCTCTGAAAAATGTGCCTTAGCAAAATCTCGAATTCTCTAATTTCGGCAAAATTAGGTCTGGATTTAAAGCCAAACCTTACAACAAGTCTTTCTTGCCATATCAACCTAATGAGTATCCCACATTCAGTATTTTTTGATCAAGTTTATCTCCTTTATAACAAAAAGTGTAACTATTGATTATTTGGGGTTTTCTTACAGGGTCCTATAGGGCCAACTGGATCACCAGGTGTCCAGGTAGGATG
Source organism: Alectura lathami (assembly GCA_013399715.1). Lineage (NCBI taxonomy): Eukaryota > Metazoa > Chordata > Aves > Galliformes > Megapodiidae > Alectura > Alectura lathami. The sequence continues at coordinate 89,756 of VXAV01004707.1, forward strand.
CTAGCTTTTTCTGTAACATAATAAACATTAAATTAGTTTTAAGAAGTTTACAGTAAAATAAAAATATTTTTAAACCTTAAGTGACTTCTCTTGCTTTTAGGGCCCTAGGGGGCCTCCAGGATTACCAGGAACTCCAGGTACCCCTGGTATTAATGTAAGTAACTGTATATATGCAGTAAAAGTAATACGTCCCTTGCCAATGACTTCAGGCTACCAAATGTTAAATTTGTTTCTAGGGCACTCCAGGAAGAGATGGGAAGCCAGGACTACCAGGCCCTCCAGGCGATCCCGTATGTATATGTAGAAAGCTTGTATAGGTGCTTTGGTGAGCAACTATATTTTAATTTTAAAGAAGATGAGATAACCTAGCAAGCCTAGAAGACAAATTGATTAATTTGAATATTCAGTGATTTATATCCTTTGTTGTTGTTGTTGTTTCTTTTATGTGATTGTATTGCAGCCTGAACTAAACTTAGGTTGGCATTCACAGGAGAAATACCTGTTTTTCAGGTTTGAGATGTTGGTATACTAGCATTTATGCAGCAGGCTACATAATGTTTGTATACCTGAGTGTTTGTATACTAGCATTTCCACCAGGCTATAACTTGGCAGAGTGTTCCGCAGTCTTAGAGGCAGTTCTGTATAATGCAAATTTTCAGAAGCAGACCTTGATTATTTCTGTTAAAAGAATGGAAAAAAAAAAAAAAGGTTTGGTGTTCTGAAGCTAACGTTCCTATGCCCCAGAAAGAAGATACTAATCTTCAATGAAATTCTGGGAATAGTTAGTGTCTCACATGAAAAATTTTGATCCTTCAGTACACTTCAGAAGTTATCATCTCCTGTTGGATATTATGTGTACAGTGTTACGGCTTTGCTGATTTTGTGAAATACAGTGCTGCAAGATCCAAAAAGTCTACATATGCCTCAGGCCAAATTGTACCCATAGAGATTACTGATTATTATACATGGGAGTGCGGAAAGTCCCGTGTTCATGTGCTAAGTCTGCAAATGGAGAAATTTCAGCCATTATTCCTGCTCCTGTCTTGAGCCGCCACAGCTACCTCAGAGCTTTCAGAAAGCAAACTTCTGTTTAAGAACAAATGCTTACATAGGCCTTTATGACACCAAATAAAGTTTTCTCATTTCCCCAAACTACTGATAGAATGAAATTCAATTAGCAAAATAAAAATCTGTAGTTGTTTGGAAGAAACAAACCTAAACTAGAGCTAAAACCCCCATAAAATATAGAAGATTTTTAAGCTCACTTGAGGTCTTCTTGGTTTAATATGATTTGGTACTTAGTCAAAGACATAGTTTAAAAAAAAAAAAAAAAACAGTGAGATACAGTGATAATAGTGTTTGTTTGAGATATGTCAAAACAAAGGAAAATAAAGCCTCACATTTGAAGTGTGTTATGTCCTTTGGCAGAATCTCTTTTCCTTGCCAAGGCATGAATTTTTCCTTTTCGCTGGATGGAGGCAGTGGCCTCATTCTGTTCGGTGTTTATGCTAACAATTCTTCACGTGCCTGACTATTGTACATGTTCTTCAGATGTGGAGACTTGCTTCATGTCTTGTGAGTGATTTACATCTCCAGGTGTCCAGCAATGCAAATCTAATGCAAGGGTTTCCAGACTGGTCTTCAGACTACTGACAGCCTGTGAAGAGCTTAGGAATGCTCCATAGCTGCTGCAGGAACGCATTAGGCGGTACAATAAACAGTGCTTTCAGTTAAACATTTGCTGGTGCAGGTGCACAGCAGTCCATGAGCATGCCCAAGAGCTGAGAGCAAGGAACTTATGGAAGAATAAACTAGTCCCAAAATCACACATTTCATCTCAGAAAGAATAGCTCTTTCCGAAAAATAAAAGACTGGGAACTAATCAACATGTGTGCATTGTTGATCTGCAGGGATCAGAATGGTGTTTCTGATGGGTTCTTCACTGGCTCCTACATCCGCATCAGTCAAGGCAGCAAGCCTTGCCTGGTTGTATGACGGAGTTCTGAATCCATGGCTGGACCATTTGCCCTGTTTATGTCATGGCTGCAGCAGTCCTTGAACACACAGCAGCAACTGTTTCAGTGCATTAAGAGACAATTGATAGTATCAGTAGCTCCCCAAAGGTCTAAGATCACCCTGTAAAACAGGTCTCACACTAGCAGTAAATATGAAGATAGAACTGGAGTCAGAAGGATTGAGATAGGAGTGGTCTTCTGTTAGGAACAGACATAAAACCAAGAAATGTGCACTGTGAATATCGTCATAAGAAAGATGAGTTGAGTCTTCTGTTTAATAATCCAGAAGATCAAACTACAGGCTCTGCAGAGAAAGCTGAGTAACTCAGAATCCGCTGGAAAAAAAACCTGTGTATCAGAAAATACATTATATTAATTTAAAACAATTTAATAGAAGAAGAATGAGCTAGAGATTTTTAGATACAAATGTGAAGATCTGGTGGAATTCACCTGAGGAATGAAGCAAAGCAGTCTCTAAATGATTAGCTGTTTTCTTTGAGTACTTTCAGAAAGGTAAGGATGTTGAGGAATGGAGAGGTGCAAACAGGAAACCTGTCCTCATAAAAGGGGAATGGGAGAGGAACCAGAGGTCAGTTGAAAACAGCTTGGTTGCTATATTTGATTTTTTTAATTAATTCTAAATACTAATAACAACGATAAAGTGGAAATGCAAGAATGCTAGCCTTACTTTGTGAAGAACCAATCATGGGATTAATCATATTTCCATTTCTGGAAGGTTAACTTTCTTTGAGAAGGCAGGGAAACAGTGCTGTTATGTATCTTGGCTTGCTTAAAACTTTGTGACTATCCTCATGATGTTTTTATGAGCAAGTAAAAAATGCTCGTGAAGTAATTGCCATATAGTTAATGCTTATCAAAAATATGGAAATCAGTGTCTATCAGCAGATTATTGTCGAACTCAGGAGAGGTCTCTCCCATGCCCAGTTCTTTTCAATGTTTTATTTGGACAAGTAGATACAAACTCTGTAACTGAACTGGGAAAAATTGCTATCTCTTTGAAGATATAACCAAAATCTAAATTTCAGAGACAGCTTGAAGTCAACAAGATGAAACTTGAGACAGATGAGCAAAAAATGCTTAATAGGAAAAACAAAATCCATAAATAGAATAGCTTCTGGAAGGTACAGTGTACTGTGAACTAAATGCAAGTAAAAAATCTGATGCTACTGCCAAACAGACAGATCTGAATGCTAAAACTTACTAATGGGAAGTATTGCCTTTTACTCTCTTTGGAGAGAGCTTGTGTAAGGGAAGGTGTAGCAAGCATGAGTAAGGCTGGAAAATTAAAGCCAGCTTAGCATTTTTAAAAGCCCAGTATATATCATACACTTACTCAGAGTTCAGCATATGCAGCCGTGGCATTAATGGTGTGTGTGCAGTTCGACTGGACTTGCTGTATGCACAGAACACGTGAACTGTGTGGCACAAATGCAGTAGGCCTGCTCCCATACCCGGTGTGTCCTGGCTGCTGGATGTCAAAGAGCAAGTCTTGGGCCCTAGATCTTAAAATGGTACAGCAGCTAAAATAAGAATATTAAAGTTCTCAGCATGTTTTCTAAAAGAGTGACACTGTAAGTAGTTTATTCCTGTTTACACTCACAGTTGGGTATATTCAGCAGGGCTTGTCTTCCACTGGTGTTTGACACCCACTGCTACCAACCAACAGTTTTTCTAATATGCTTCAAAAGTGCTTACATTTTGTTTTTCTTGTAAGGGATGGAAATGATTGAAACAGCCTGAACAAAAACTGTAACAAATTTTAAACATGTCTAATTTTATCATATGCCCAGGGCTATTTTTGCTTTAGCAATTGCAAGAAGAAATAAGCATTGGTAATTGAAGTCTATTTGTGAGTAATCAGCTCCATCAGACTTTACAGGAAGTCGTTAAATGTAGGTTTAATGACACCACTTGCAAATCTGTGGATGCAGATATATCGTAGCGTAGTGCTAACCTATTGATTGAGATTTAAATGTGTTAGCTTTAGTATTGGTAGCAATTTAGCTATGGCATCACAAAGTTTTGCACTAATTCTTAATGCTTAAAGGCAGGACAAAAAGCTACAAATATTGCTTATGTTGCTGCAGCTGGATTATTTCCAGTATCTGAGCAAATTTATTGAAGTTAGCTTTGGCATCTCCACAGTTCAGACTATAGTTCACAGCAAAGTTAAAGCCTGGGAGAAAGCAGGAGGAAAACATCAAAAATAATCAGGTGAGAAGATGCTGTGAGAATTTCCAGTAAGGATGATTTGTTGCTGGTATGCTATAAAAAACAATGATATATTGTTATTTGAAAATTGAATTTACTATGTTTTGGAGTTATGCTATTGTCATGTCAGCTTTTGTTCAAATTGTAGAAAAAATTACATTGATAGGTTGGATTGACAGTGATATTTAACATTATAAAACTATGTTGAATCCCTGATTTTTATTTAGAGTTTTCATAGAAAAATTGTCTCAACTGACATATATGTAATCGGCTATCTATGCAGCCATATAAACTTTAGAAAAAATGAGTAGCTATCAGTAGTACAGATAGCTACTAATGAGTAGCACTATGTAAAAGACTAACTGCTGTTTGTAATTTCAGATTGCACTACCACTAGTGGGAGACATGGGTGCCATACTGAAGGTAAACATTTTCAGAGGTTATAGAATCAATCACAGAATCACAGCATGGGTTGGATTGGAAGGGAGCCTTAAAGGTCATTTGTTCCAACCCCTCTGCCACAGGCAGGGACACCTCCCACTAGACCAGGTTGCCCAAAGCCCCATCCAGCCTGGCCTTGAACATTTTCAGGGCGGGGGCATCCACAGCTTCTCTGGGCAACCTGTGCCAGTGTCTTACCACCAAATTTTCGTCTAATTGACAAAAATGTCTTCCTTATATCCAGTCTATATCTATCCTCTTTCAGTTATAAAAAAATATAGTACAACATCTCATTTTCAATTTCTGATAATGCTGTGGTATCTCTTTTTGAAAGAAATGGTGTTACTATCTCATAAAACTGATTCAGATTGTAAAGTTAATGATTAGCAATAACAATAAATTAATTATAAGTTAACTTGCTATAAATTTGATTTCCTTTTACTGTAACTCTGTGGTCTCACCAAGGAGCTTTGGAAATAATTTAACTCAAATTCTGCATTCAGACATTATTCTACCAAGACTATAAAGTCAAACTTGTATCTGCTTTACTTCATTTCCAAATGTATTTTAATAACATGTACCGTAATTCTTTTTTTTTTTTCACTTGTTTCTTCCAAATTCTTTTAGGAAGCTTAGCATAAATTTAACTATTGATACTAAGCTTCTATCTCTAGCATAAAAACATTTGCAAAAGGTGATTAAGTTAGTGCACCTGAATCAGTGAGCATGAGAACAATTGGCAGACTCATCTAGTAGAGATGGTGACAAAGGCAGAAAGGTGAACCAAAATGTGTGGATGCATAGAACAGATCTGCTGCTGCTGTCACAAAAAAAAAAGAAAAAAAAAAAAAAAAAAAAGCTTATTTATAACTTCGCTTTGTGTCTGTTCCTTAGGGTGATCCTGGCATAAGAGGTCCTCCAGGCATCCCTGGTAGAGAGGGGCCAAAGGTAAGTTTTTGAAAAGAGTACTTACATTGCTTTGTTGATAAAAATAAAAGGGCAAATTTTTGTCTGTCAGTCTTAGCTTTTTTTTGTCCAATTCCTGTTCCTGTAGCATCTGAGCAGCTTAAAGGTTCAAACAGTTTTTACAGTTCAGTCTTCTCAGTCTTCTTCCTGTCTGCGTGTGTGCCTTTCGTCTCTGGGAAGTGAGCTAAACAGCTTGGAAGTTGAGTCCCAAGCCAGTATAGCTCTTCTGTTTCTTTTGTCAGTTAAACCTAGCTCACATTTAATTGTGCACTAGTGCATTGCCATCTGTAGGATTTATTGTGAGTCAGTTATGCAGGAATCGTGCAGTAAAGAGGGAAACTTCCCATATCTCCCTCAAGTGTGTAACAACTGTATCTTCCATGCCTTTGCAAATTGTTCTCTGTGGGACTAACTCAGCAGTTTCACTGGGACTTGAACTTTCACTGAGGTCAATCAAAATCCTGCTTTACTGTAACTAGATAAAATACCACATAGAAATTTCCTCTGATAGGACCTAATTACCTGAAATTTTCTTTCATGCTTTCTTCATGTGGACAAGCATTTAAGCTCTTTGGTATTCAGAAGAGGAGACTGTATCTCCATCAGTCTTTTTAAGCTAGTTTGCCTATTAGGTAAAAACCGCACATTTCATTTCACCTCAGTGGGAGGCACATTTTAAAACTTCCAGGTAGTGTTGAGCCTTATTTTGTTTGTTTGTTTTAGACACTATTGCTTCATGCTAGCATATATTAAATGTGGGTCATAAAATGCTCTCCATGGCATGAAATTCATTGTTTTCTAATATAAAGTATTTGTTTGAACGTTATGTTTTCATAGGGAAGCAAAGGTGAACGTGGATTTCCTGGGCTTCCTGGAGAGAAGGGTGATGAGGTAAAATTATTTCATTTATGTAGAAGTTACATTATTATCTGAATCTAGCCCAAGAAGAAAGTGCACAAAATATTAATCAGTTCTTTAAAACTGCTGAGATAGCCATGTATCACTATAAATAGCACTTGAATCTAAACTTTCAGCAAGGTTAAACACTATTATCAAATTAGATAAACTATATTTCATATTTGTTTGAGGGTTTTTGCTCATTTGTATATTTTAAAGCCTCACATACATTGAAATCCTAATTTTTAAGAGTACAAGATAGAACACTAAAAAGGCAAATGCCAGATATTTGCAGGAAATACTTCATTTTATATTTATGGACTAAAACTGAAAGAGGGGAGGTTTGGGTTGGATGTTAGGAAGAAATTCTTCCCTGAGAGAGTGGTGAGGCGCTGGCACAGGCTGCCCAGAGAAGCTGTGGCTGCCCCATCCCTGGCTGTGTTCAAGGCCAGGCTGGATGGGTTCCTGGGCAGTTGGATCTAGTGGCTGGCAGCCCTGTCCACGGCAGGGGGGTTGGAACTAGATGATCTCTGAGGTCCCTTCCAACCCAAGCCATTCTATGATATGATTCTCTTCTATGATGATTAGATATTTGCTTTCATTGTGTTCGCTTTGAAAAATATTCCGGTAGGAAACTGCTGTGATAGGAATAGTAATAGCAGCAATTACTATTAAATGGAAGTAAAAAAAAAAAAAAAACGTTTGGAGACTGAATTTAAAATATGTACAGTATTTTGTATCATATACTGGATTCTTAGAGTTATTGTTATGTCATTATGGAAGGAAAAAGTCACATGACTTATGGTGACAAATCCAAAATAGCTACTATAGCTTTCATTTCAGATTGAAATATTTAGGGTTAACAGTCCAAGAGTAAGCTTGGGGAGGGGAGGAGAAGAAGAAAAAATCACTAGTCTAAAAGGTATTAAGCAGATGAATCTTAGTAAATAAATGGATTTCTTAGTGCCAGTAGCCAACTGAAGAAGTTAAAATAAGTAGCATGCTAAAACGACCACTCTGACATTCCAAAGGACAGAACTGGTGCCAGTATATACATACTATTGTCTTGTAATTAGGGGGTGCTGACTACAAGAGAAAGCACCTAGAAAACATGAAATGAATGTGGAGCTTATTGATTGAGGGTTTTGTGATTCTTTCTGAGAGCTTTACATCTCTTTGGTGCTAAGGCCATAAGGTAGTACAAATTTTCAAACAATGACAGGATGAAAATAATTTTCAGTCAAATTTGTGTTCAGCAGGATCCTTGCCTTACAAAAGTATGTTGACTAGATGTTTTCTCACCAGCAAAAAAAAAAAAAAAAAAAAGAGTGATAGAAAATCAGTCTGTAAGGAAAAGTCAGACATCCTATTTGCATCCTTATTTGCACAATTCAGAGTAGGAGTTATAAAGGCCATATGCTAACAGTGGAAAAGGCTGAAGGATGCGTGTTGTGTTTGGATTAAGCAGTAGGTTGCCTCTAACCTTGTTCAATGATAATCTCTCACCTACATGTATATTGTTTTCATTCCTAAAAATAATGTCAGCCTTTTAGATGGAAATGTACTTTACTATTGCTATAATACTGATGAACAAATAAGTAGGTTTTTAGCCTGTAGGTGTACATGGGAGAGAAAATAGTCATAAACTCTTTTAATTTTCAGGGCCTTCAAGGTGTTCCTGGACTGCCTGGTGTACCAGGACCCAGTGGACCATCTGTAAGTGTGTGGTATCATCTGTGGTCTGATTTCTTTCTACAAAGCTTACTATAATTATCTAGCAAAGCTTCTTATTCTTAGTGTCTTGTACCTCCTTTTGGCTTTTAGGAGAGTAATAATAAAATCTTAACTCACAATGGGTCTATTAAAATAAATTATGTTGTGAGTTGATGTTACTGAAAATACTGTCATTGTCTGGACTCAAAGTTTATGTACCTTAAGGGCATTTGGTGTTTTTTCCTAACTGGAGACTCTGTGAAGTTAAAGACATGATGAACAAACTGGCAGTTAATTATGTATTTATACCCCAGTTACTATAATAATGTTAGTGATAAAAATCTAAAAATCTTTCTTACCAAACATTTGAAAACATTAAATACTGAAACTAAATAATTGTGAAGTTTGAGAATAAACTAATTTAATGTTTGAAGTCACTGAAAAAAAGTCAGCAAAAATGTTGGTATTTATGGGAAAATTCCTCTTGGCGTTTATTTTACTTTATTTTCTACATACAAGATGAGATCATATTAGTTGGTGTGGTCATTACTTATTCCCAGGTTGTTGACAATACTGGTGCTTCCCTTCTTTTAGAAACTGCAACACATTTAGGAAGCTTAATGTGGAAAATGTAAACTACCATTTAGGCAGTAAAGCATGACTCTTAGCAGTATCAAGAGGTACCAGTTAGAGTCTGCATTTTAGTCTGCACAAGGTGAAAATACAACCACAAACACAAGTTCTACACTTCATAGGGCTAAGCAGTAGGATACAGCTTTTGTATTGGACAGAAGAGAAGCGTTTAAACCTGGAGGAGAAGTGTAATTAGGTTTAAATGCACTCCAGCCTAGTTTTAAAAACTTGTACTTTCTGAAGGTCAAATTGCAGTGTTTAGTTGTTTCTTAACTAATGTAAACTAATACTGTGTTGTGCAGGGATCCGTAGGAAGGCCTGGGCATCCTGGCCCTGCTGGGTCAAAAGGAGAAAAGGTATTCCCTACTTTTAGTTTTGGTAAAGATCTGTATATGTTTTGTACTCTTCTATGTTTTGGGATTTTTTTTTTATTTTTATTTTTTTAATGTAGAATGTGAACATGAACTTGACATATATTTTCAGATGAATTTCTATTTTGTCTTCCTACAAGTACTTTCCCCAGACAATTTCATACATATGGGCTTGTATTTTGAAACATATGTATGTCGTGGCATATGTAAGTGGCAGAGAATGTTCTCTAAGTATGACATGTTATCTAAAGTTCAGATAGTGAAAAAACCTTTGTAAAATTGTGTATTACTAGTTATTAATTCTCTACTTCTCATTCTTTTTCCAGAGTTTTAGTCAGAAATAATTTCTTACTTTAAAATGCTTCAAAAACTGAAAGTTGCTCAGTATAAGTATTCCATGAAAGTATGAAAACTTCCTTCATAATTAATTTACACTGTTATAGCACTGTTTTTATTAGTATTTTTATGTTCTTTTATCAAGTACTTGATAGTTTCCATTGTAACAAAGAGGTCAAATTCATTTCTTGCACACCTCAGTCTGGTGAAATACAGCAGACAAACAGAGTCTTCAAAATACATTTTGGGACAATTCCTCCATTTTTTACATGAACACACTTTTTTGAATTTTTTTTTCAGCTATGGCTTGGGCTTTTCCAGGCATAGTGTTGCCACATCAGTCTGTGATCCTTCTAATACTCTATAAAACTTTGACTGTGGTATGAATAAGAAAAGGAAACTCTGTTTTGTAAGGCTATGAAATACCTTCAGTATAAAAATGAGTGGAGAACTGACTCCTTCCTCAACATAATAGAAATAATTTACCAAACTCATTTCCCTTTTAAGTAACCCATTTCAAAAAACAAGGGTTAGTTAGTTCCATGTGTGCTATTCCAAAGTAATGAATAAAGAGTCTGGGAATGCAGCGTTAGACCAGCTGCTTAATGTGCGTACATCTCTGTCTTTGGCTGAGGCCTAACTGAGGCTGCTCTTGACATTATGCATCGTAAAGATCCTGGGAAGGCAGCCTCTCACTATCACATTTGAGAAGGAGAAAGCCAGTTCTCCATAGCTTGTGTGCCCCTGATCGAAAAGAGCAAAGGTCAGATCATTGAAGAGTGATGAACTGAGCTATAA
>VXAV01004707.1:108996-138027 GCA_013399715.1 Alectura lathami
AAATCTGAGCTTTTGATATTTATTTCTAAGTAGAGCTAAGCACAAAAAAATCCACCAGAGAAATAAAAAAAAATCTGAAAATGTTTTCTGCCAGTGGAAACACTGCTTTGATTTCACCCATATCTCTTAAGTATAATAAGAAGAAAGAGTTTGTTGTTTTTTTTTTTTGCAATTGGAATACTTATTCAGCTTTTACAAGTTGCATGTTATTCAGTGACTTTGTACAAAAAAATAGTTTGCTGTAACATAGTTTTTGTCAAAAGCCACGTAAATGAAAAGTTTCTCTGCACTAATATTGTGCATTACTACTGCTTGTGCAGAGAGTAAAGGATAGCAAACTGAGGTGGGTGTCTACTAGCTGTTTAATTTTCAGGAGATTATTCTTGCTCTGGAAGACTACAATTTACAAGCAATTAAGGACAATCTAATTTTAGCATGAGCAAATGCAGGGAGGTATTACAGGCCTAACCGAGACAAAATGGGGACAAGAATTAAATAAAGGGGAAAAGCAACAGAGAAGATTGTATAAACAAGCGAAGTGAGAGCTTGGCTCCTTCCCAAAGCCAAAATATCCTTTCCTTAACTAAATTTAGTCAAAATTCCACACTTCTGGTGCAAATAAATGAACAGAATCCCAGAGTCTGCCTGCCAGTCCCAACAGTGTAGTGCATGCTGGTTTTTAATTTAGAGCTACGAGGTACATCTGTGTAGCAGAATGCCTTCCTGCATAGGCAGGGCCGGCGGTAGTTTTGTGATAATGTCATGAACTGGCCAAAGAACTTTGTGTCTGCAGGGTAAAATCTGCCTTCCCTCAGCTATGCTGACCCAGTGGTTTTGCAGCTGTGCCACGCATCTCATCACTGAATGCGGTCAGGGCTAGGGGTGAGAATAACCCTCAAAAGGAAAAAAGTGCAGGGGAAGTGTTGGGAATTTCTAGCTTCACTCCCATAGTCAGCATATAACAAAACCACTGCGGATATAAGTTCTGGGTACAGAATAACCATGCGGGCATGGAGGCACTGCTGTAGCCAATATGCCCTGCTAAGTACACCGAGTACTTGATTACCCTGAAGGTGCACGTTAGATTCCTCACTGAGAGAGAAACTTAAGTATTAAGTGACTTCTCTTCATCTCCTGAGAAAGAGGGGTCGGACTGAGGCTTGTAAGCAAGCTTCTCCCTTTGCACACAAGGTCTCTTCTGCTTTGGTTAGGTTTAATCTGGCGATACCAGATTGCAAACCTCTCTTCTGATTTACAGAGGTCACCCCCTGCCAGGGAATCTGGCTGCCAGCCTCTGGCTGCTCAGCAAGGTTCCGTTTCGTTGGCTCAGATGTAGCTGTTAGTGCTGGTGTTGTCAGGTTTTCAGCACAGCAGCTGTTCTGTCACAAGGGTGATACACAGCAAGATCTTAAACGTGTTTCTTGCTGTTGTCATGAGGTCTGAAAACCCTAAAGGGAAAGCAAAACAGAATTTGTCTTGCACTGACCTGCCCTGCATTTCTCAATTTTGTACTGCATAATTTGTTTACGAATGTTTGAGAAGTTATTGTTACCTATCATTGATGCTTTTCCCTACATTGCACCTTTGATATGAGGATCTCAAAACTGTTTATAGACATTAGTTTGTCATCTCTGTATGCTTTTTCTAATGTAGTTAAGTGCTTCTAGTTACAAGCATTGTCATTGTATTACCTGAACGAAATGATGAGTGTGACACAAATCAGCATTAGATTTAAGAACAGAACCCAGAATTCCCAGCATCTCCTCAGGCTCTTCCACATGAAAGAATGTGACTGTAGCTATGCTGACAGAGCTTTTGCAAAACAGCTCCAGGTAACATGAACTCATCTCACAGAAATATTGTCCTGTTCATATGGCTTTAACTGTGTCAGGGCTCCTCTGAAATGATTACAGAAACCTGGAGCCTGATTTTCTTACGCTTTTAACCAACATTACAGTAGCAGAGTGCAGTATTACAGACTGATAGATGTCAGCAGTGGGGTGGGGCAAATCTTGCTGTAGAGTTTCACCACTGGTTATCTCCATCCATCTGCTTTGAGTCAAAGTCCACAGAGAGAAAGATGAGTTTGTGCCCGCACCTCATCAGCTCCAGCACAAAATCCATTATTTTAGATTAAAGTATGGGTGAAGGTGTCTCCATGATAAAGGAAAAAGTCTTGCCCTTAAAAGACCACGGCACAAGCAAACCAAGGATGCTGACTTGCAGCAAATGGATGAGTGTGTAGTAGGAAGGCAAGAACTTCTTTAAAAAGTGCATCTTAAATATGGGGATCTTGATAGGATAATTAATGATGCTGTGTTAATTTTGGTCGTTGTCACGACCACAAATGATAATTATTTGGAAAACTACAAACAAGTCATGACTTTCCATCCCTTTTCAAGGAAGGCCTCAAACAGAGTATAAAGGATAGTGTGGAAGTTATGACAGGGGAACCTAAACAAAGGATTTATGTTCCCTGTTCAAGTCTGTAAAATGAGTCAGTGTCAGAGCCAAATATTAGCATTTAGCAGAGCTGGCTCTTGTCCTCATTTTCAGCTCACTGAATAATGCTTCCTAGGTTTTTAATCAGGATCCATGAACAAACTGCCGTTTGAGTGTTACCATTTAAATACAGATTTGTCTTTTCTTCAGGGTGACCGTGGACCAGCTGGCACACCGGGAGTAGCAGGGACACCAGTACGTATGTTCATTAAAGAAAACTCACTTTGTTGTAAGAAGCTGAAAAAAAAGTCCAGCAAGGTGCTAAGCTGTAATCTTACTCAATGCTCATGGGTGCCAGCTCTTAGCTAATGCTTCACAGCCAGGTATGAAAATGCCATGTTCTTCCTATAGGGATTAGAATTTTAAGACTTTTGAGGGTTATTAAAGTGACAGGAAGAAATGGAGCGAATACATGATGAAGCTTGAATTTGAAGCTGCACATTCTCAATTAATAAAGATTTTTTTCATTGCCTCAGCTTAATATAGATAAATTATAAAGCCGTTTTCTGTGTTCCTGGGCATGCATAAATTTCTGAGCATCTTTATATCACAAAGGAAAAATATGAACATTAGTTTTTGCAGTCCGTGACAATCTGCATATCAAGTCAATCAAACATTTGCTTTAGGGCCATGCTTTGTCAGCTATTTACGTGTTGTATTAAAGAAGTTTGTGAAAGTCATTCTGAAGCTTTGTTGTAGGTGAAAGTAAATGTAACTAATGATAAATTGAAATGATAATTGTTCATTTCTGTTCCTAAAGGAAATAAAGACAATTTTTATTTAGATTGCTTTCACAGTTTAATAAATATATATATATATTCATATTTCAGGAGGCAGTATGAAGTTATTTATATGCAAATACATTTATTATTAAACTTGGACAGCTACCAATCCACTCAGGAGCTGTCTTTAAATTATAAATGTGTTTCATGAAATAAAGAGAAGCCCGTACCTATGCACTCCCATTGCCATTAGGCAATGAAGTAGCGTATTTACAGTGATTTCCAGGGGAGAACATTCGCCTAAATAGCTTAATTTAGTTAAGTTCTTCTAAAACAAGATAAAAGTGCACATTTAAAGGAAAAAGAGAAGTATTTCTCTGAGTTTCATAGCCCATGTAAGAGTTTCAAAGTTTGTTGCACTGAAATGTACGGCACACGGTGAATCAATAATGCAGTAGCTAGTTAGGCTAGTTGTAATTGTTCATTCCCTGTGTGTTTCCCAATGGATATGTTTCAACTCTTGTTGCTTCTTGTTCTAGCTGGATGTGAAATATTTATTGGCTTCCCTTCATCACTGATGAAGTTCCATTCTCTTGCTTACATTTAATTCCAGTAAAATCCATTGAAAGAAATTATTTGCTTTAACATTTTATGCTAAACAGTCTTAATAAGCAAGTTCACAGATTTGAGAAGCAGTATTTTTTAGTAGTCTAGGAAGAGTTTTGGAAATATGTCCACACATCCTACTGGAAGAGGATTTGTCCTCCGTGGTTAGCATTATTCCCTAGATTTTGTAGAGAATTCTTGTCCCCATTTAGGGATATAAACGTCTCATTTTAGCTTTGGCTTTTTGCTGAGTGGGATTATCAGGGAAGTTTGGACTGAGAGTCTGCAAGAGTTGCCAGAAATGCCTGTTTCCTCAGCAAGGATCCTTAGTCATGTCATTCCTGAAGTTGTCATTGGTGTTGGTCTGATAGATCCTCCACTTGTACAAGTCAGCTGAGGGTCTGGTTGAGATTTGTGTCTAAGGCTGAGTATGCCAATCTGATTTCATTGCTGACCCTGCTCTGAGCAGAAATTTTGACTAGATGGCATCCAGGGATTTCTTCCAATGTGAGTTACCCTCTGTTCCTATAAACAGGTCTGTTAATGTCTTCTCCAAATCACACATGGTTAGAATATCAGGTTGCTGTCCACCACTGATATGCATATCAAGACCTAAATGGTGTCCCAACATAAGCTGGGTCATTACCAATGACACTGGGACAGCAGAAATAACTCTGGGAGAGAAAAGGGACTACAGAAGCAGGATGGGTGGTAGTTACGGACAACTTCAGCTGACACCAATAAGACTGGATGAAAGTTGCACCAGGACATCACAGAGACTAAATTCTCAAGTACAGTCCACATCTGTGTAACGGTGCTGAGAAGAAAATTGCCAAGATGTGAACCTGACCTTGTGTGGAGTATCAAGTTATGTGTAATACATCACAGTCAGAGAAGCGGGGTGACAGTAGCTGTGGTGCATATCTACCTCCTACCAGGAGCATCAAATACAGAAGTCCACTGTGGGTGTGACCAGCTTCCTTTTGCGTATTAGTCCTATCTTTCTGGATGCCTGATATACAGTTCTTCTTTGTTTCCACTCCTTCATCTGTGATACCAACAACAAGTTCAGCCTCTTCAGTGTATTTGTAGGGTATTTGTGCAATTACCTCGTTTCCATGTAATGCCTGTTTTTGAAGTTAGTGTAGCTGAAGAGCTGGTTAGCAAGGTTGTTAAAAGCAAGAAAGCATTGTCTGAAAAACTAAAGACATTAAAATTACAATTTAAATAATGAGAAAGGATTGTGAAAACTGACAGGCTGAATGTAAAATCACCGTTGAAGTGGCCAAAAAAGAGCATGAAGAAAATTTACAACAGACATCAGATCAGTGATGAACCCTTTTAAAAAGGTTTCTTTTTCTCTGTTAAAGAATTTATTGAGCTGGAACTCGAATATTTCACTCAAATCTTGTCTCAGTTTTTACTTAAGAGAAATTGGTGTTTTGCTCACTGGTAATTTGAATTTGTAATGTTCTCTTCTTGCAGGGAAAGCCAGGATCTCCAGGGTCCCCAGGGATGCCAGGAGAACCTGTAAGTACAGATTTGAGTTCTGGACTACTGTGATAATACACAAACATTTTGAACATTGAATGGAAGGCTTTATGTGCAGATTCATTTGTGTATTTTCTTCTTTCTTAGGGTGAAAGAGGACCTATAGGAGATATAGGCTTCCCTGGGCCAGAAGGGCCACAAGGAAAACCAGTAAGCGATTTTGTCTAAGTTCATTACAAAAACATGCATCTTAGTTTGTCAGAGGTTACAAAAGAAATTCTATTGCATTCTGCTTTGTATTGGGCTAGATAACTTCTAAAGAACATTCTAGAGTTACAGTGTTCAATATTAGCCATCAAGAATTTCTTTTATATGGGGCCTGGTGTGGTGATGTTTTGATAGCTGATGGTACTGAGATCCTTTGAAGGTAACTGAGATCCTTTTGAATGTCTCTTGGATCCCATTGAATTAAAGGCTTCTCTAGTAGTTTTTCAGAATGAAATTAACCCAGACACTTGACACAGTCTGTAGAGGATGTGATAACAAAATGCATTCCTGGTTTCAGTTAGACAGAGAACTGTTTGCTTCATGACTCTCTGTATAAACGCTGTTGTCCTTCTGTGTACAGGTAATGCAACACCGTGGCTGAAGCACTTACTATTCCCTTAGGACATGTCTGATCTGACCTCGTTATTTAAAATGTGGCAGCACTGTAGTCAGCAATGTATTGTAGCACTGTCCAAGCTACTTTAAAACAACCTAGTTTATATCCCAGAAGTAGTTCAGCTAGGATAGCTCAGAACTATCTCCCCCGAGCATGGTGTTTCAGTGACAAGCATGAGAAATAGACCATTTACGTTTATTAGCACGTCTCCTCATTGTGCTTCTGTATTGAAAGAGACAATTCCTGTAATTTCTGCAGCAAATTGGCCCAATTTAAGGAACAGCTTGAAAATCTGTATCGCTAATAAAACATTTAAAGGGCCTACTTCCATGGGCTGCGCAAGGGAGCTGTAAGAGTGGGCCGCTCTGTGAGGAAGAGCGAGCAAGCGGAGGGCAGGAGCAGGGTGGGGCCATGGCCTCACCAGCAAGGGATGCAGGCCCACAGTGACCAAATCAGAAATGCAGGCTCAGGTCAGCCATAGTGACGGGGCAGGTCCGTGGTCAATCCAGAAAGTCAAGCAAAGCACAGTCAGGGTGTGCAAGGTACAGGGCCAAGCCCTGACTTACCCACACCAGCTGCTTGAGTGGCTCCTGAGAGAAGCAGTGCTGGCCTCCAGGGAGGCTTCTCATAGCTCTTTTCAGAGCAATCTGATCCTGGGTTACAGAGCTGCACCAGGTCTGAGCTGCCCTTGAGCACACGCACCCATAGCCCTGCTGGGGTAGAGCTGCAGGGCCTGCTGCTGCTCCGATATGCTGAGACAGGTTTTTGTGCGTCTCCATGGAGGCTGGTTTATTTCTGCTCCCTCAGTGTAATCCTGCACTTGTGACAGTTAATGTAAGAGGAAATATACTTAATCATGCAAAACTATGCTTTGCAATATGAAAGAGAAGGAAATATTCCTGATGCCTTTGCTCAGTCTTCTTTCTCACTGCAAAATAGCACTGAGTTTTCTGTGTGTGCAGATTTTGGCCATGTATATACCAGTAAATTAAACAGTGTCAGAGCATTTATCTTGCACTTCTCTGTGTTGTGCAATTGTTAACTTATACTTTGATGTTCTTTTGGCCCATGCCACCTAGCACATTCTGAGACAATGTCACGTACCAGATTGGGGGATGATGTAAGCTTGGGACTGCTTCCAGTTGGTGGTCCCTCTTTTGAGCAGGAAAAATTTTTAGCCCAGGAGGTGGAAGCTGTGGCCTGTCACTAGTCCTAAGGACCAATGAATGGATCTGAACACTTATTGTTAAGGCCTGATCTCTATAGCAGCAGAGGGCTAATAGGGCATTAGGGCAATAATGTCTAGAACTGGAGGAATCTCTTCTGTGGTTGTATAATGACTAGCTAGGATTTGGAAAGTACACGTGCAGCTCCATATTCCACATATTTGCAGAATTCCCTTGTAACTGGTCATTTGAAGTTGCATGCTCATGAAAGTAGATGCACATCATGTCACTGAGGATATTTTTTTGCACTACTCTCTCAGTTTCAATTAAATCTGCTTGCGGTTCAGTATGACTCCAGGCTCTTCTGTTGTACATGCCCCAAAACTATTTGTGTTTCAGTACTGTAAGCACACAAGCTTCTCTGCAGCTCTAGACTCTGCAGCTTTAGAATATGCACTGATACCATCTCTAAACATTGAGCTTTAGCCTTTGTTTTCAAAATACATATGCATAATTATTTTAAAAAATGTTATTTTCTCTATAGGGAATCAATGGAAAAGATGGATTGCCAGGTCCTCCGGTAGGAAAACCCACTTTTGCATTCTAGTATACTTAATTCTTCACAAATAACATAGCTGTTAATCCCAGTAGTTGCTTTCAGTTCATCTTATAGATGAACACACAACAGAACCTTTAAGAAATATATATAACTTCTTTCAAAAACAATTTTTCAGGGTGCTGTGGGGAGACCAGGAGACCGAGGACCCAAAGGAGAACGTGTAAGTCCCTTCTTTTAATAACTTTTTTACTTCTAACTGAGTATCCAGGCACCTCATTAGTACATATTTTACAGTCAAAACCAACAAATTAATTTTCTGTGAACTTCAAATGATCTTTTACGCAACTAAAAGTGAACTTTTAGGATCTTTTAGTACCCCAGAGACCACTGTGAGGAACTAAAATTGAGCTGCCTTCTTGCATTTAGAGAAAAACACATTTACAGTCCTTCTAACACAGTTGGCCTGCACAGTGTAAATTGTTCAATTAGATGAAAACGAGATAGTCAATAATCTCATTGTAATGGAGTCAAACGTTCAAAGTAATGAAGCTTTCCTCATCTTTGTCCCTGGGATCGTTGCATATCACAGACACATAGCCATGTTTTACATAAAACGAGCTTGTTATGTTAGGCAGCAGGAATGCCAGTGTGCTACCTTGCTTCTTGCCAAAGTGTTGAGACGGTTCTGTTCACAGCTGCATGATTGTGGTGGGCAGGAGTCACTACAGGAGGTGAGATGGGGTCATTATTTTGTTACAATGAAAACAATCCTAGGGCATACCTTTCCTCTGTTGTAACTTTACAAAAGCTCTGATGACCTAATACAGTCAATACCATATTTATCTGCTGAATCAGAAAAGCACTTCTCTGTGTAATCTGAAAATGGAAATAACGCTTTATTAACTGAGGAGACACCAGGTTTTAACCGTTATTACAATAGCTGTTCCTCATAGAAATTAACATTCTGCAGTGTTCTGTTCCTGACTTTCAGGCCATAAATACAATGTAGGAACCTTTTTATTGTACCACCTACTGTGTACTACATCACTTTGCTCAGCCTTGACCTTATCGGTGTTACCTGCTGGAGCACACTACCAGTAGTACTCTACACATACAAGAGAGGAAGAGGCTGGAACTTCAAGTGTGTGTCCTTGAAACCTACACTGAGCACACCTAAAGCTACATCTTTCAAAGAGATTGCCAGGTTTTGGCAACACTGTTTGTAACCAGCCAGACTGCAGAGACTACCTAGTAGTCGGGTAGCTCTCCGTGCTTACTCTGATGAGCTCCAAACCTATGAAATGATGCATGTGTATTTATGCCTTATGTAGATTTTTAATGAGGGCTTCCTCTATGTATAGTAATCTTCATATGGCTTTTCTAAATATGTGTGCATACCCTACTTTAAAAGCACATCAGACAAAATGGAGTGTGCCTAGGTGCTCCCTAAACTGGATTTCAGCCTCCAAAAAAAATGACTAAACTAGACATTTTACTAAAGGCTTTTCCTCTTTCAAGGTTTGCAATAACATATTGTAGAGCAGGAGTTGTTGTTCTGTTTTGTAATATTTCGGGTTGCTGTGACTGAAGGAGCCACGGGTTTGGGTGCAAAAACTTCTTAAGTCGGGAAAGGGACTATTTCCTGCAGACTGCAGAAGATCTGCTTCTCAGTCATCCTCCTTCTTGTACCTTGAATTTCTCAAGGTGCTGCAGTTCATGTCCTGATACATTAGGTGTATCCACAACAAAACACTCTTTCCTATAAATCTTAAAATTCACAGAAACCTGAAAATGTATGACTCTTCCATCAGATCGTTACTCTTCCAATTTCTCCAATGTGTATATGCTCCCTTTCCTGTTCCAATCCATTCTTGAAAATTTGATTGTCTGAGTCAAAGATAACAGGTATCTCTTGGGTATTACATCCTATCTTTTCTTTTTTTCTACTGAATAGCAAAATCAGCTATATGTAGGAAATCATTCATTTGATGAATATTTTTGCCCAAAATATTAATGCCTGGAAACTGAAACTGGAAATGAGACACCTACAACATTAGTGGAATAGATATTTTATGAGAAATACAATAAATACAATCACATTCAGGCTGTGTACACGTCACACTTCCTTCCCTGACTGTGATGGTATTAGCAGTTCTGACAGGTTACAGTCACATACGTGGATGATGAGCTCTTGGATTCGGACTATTGTTTTCTTTTCTTGGGGTTTTTGATTTTTCCCTTGTGGTAGGCTTTCCCAGAGTTCAGAGCCTCTGCACTCTCACTGAGGGCAATTCAAACTCCAGTTGGGAATGCACTACAATTTCAGTTAATGCACTAAAGCAACTCGGGTGAGAGCAGTCTTTGTAGCAAAGCTTAGTTACAGCCATTAGAAAGCCTGAACTCACTGGAAATAGTACAGATTTGGAGGACAGGTGGGTGGCACAAATGGTAGGCAATATCCTACTTTCATCCTTATCTTCCTCTCCATCTTTTCTTTCCAGTCTTAATGTGTCATGTAAATACAAGTCACGAATATAACTGCACTTTTATCGTTTTATCAGTTAAGATCTGAGTACATTTTACCAATACTTGCTGTAGATTAAAAAGTCAATTAATTCCATTAATTTATTCTTCATAAATGTGTATTCTAGATTTATCTAGTAATGATGCAGGCAATTCCTAGTGCTGTTTGCTTCTGATGGTGGAACCTAATATTAGCTTAAGTGATGCAGCAAGGACAGCCAGTGACCCACGAGAGCTGTCAGCTGTTCATTAACCATCTGGATGCTTGACTTGCTGCACTCTGCTCCACTGCTACAGTTCAGTGAGCTTACAGCTAATTCTTTGTCATTCTAAAAGATTTAATTCCTTGCAAATAAAACAAAATGAAATGCCATCTCAGCCCCTGATGGAAGCTGGCCAGAACATCGACATTTAGTTTATTTTGTTTGCAAGGAGGTTACTCATTTTAAGTGCATGTGTGTATCTGTGGTTTCTTTGATTAACTGACGGTTGGAGTACACACAAAAGTAAAATATTAGGCTTCTGGGGAAATTTACAGGAAAAAAAAAAAAAAAAAAAAAAAANNNTACATTATGCCTGGAAGAATTTAAGCACCTAAATTCTGCCTGTGCTGTATTTGACATCTCCAGATCCTTTTATGTATCAGGTCTATAAATGTTGTGCACCCAAATCCTGTACTTGAAAAGTGGGTTGCGGAGGCAGGCTACATTTTGTCATTGGCTTCGACATTGAAAGTGCAAAAAAACAAAACATTACTTGCTGTGTTTTCAGAGACAAGGATCAGCCTGTAAATCAGTTTATGTGCATAATTTGTGTAATAAAAATCACTTTCTGAACAAGACAGAAGTTTCTCTCTTGCATTCTTGATGACTTTTCCTAGATGGTTCCACTATGTGCAGTTCTCTTTATGCTTTTATTTTACACAGGGAGATCAGGGTATTCCAGGAGACAAAGGTCCACAAGGTGAAAGAGGGAAACCTGGCCCATCAGGAGAAAAGGGGGCCATGGGTCCTATTGGGCCACCAGGAGACAGAGGCTATCCAGGATCACCAGGTCATCAAGGTCCCCCAGGTTCACCAGGCCCCCCAGGTTTCCTGGTAAGGAAATAAAAAGTTTCATTGGTTGCTTTTGAAGCCAGAAGATATGAAGTTAGCATGTGCTAAGCAGGGGAAATTCAATCAAGCAATGCCATGGTATCATAAAAGCTAAGATATCGCTGAGATTATTTCAGTGTTATATTAACAGATGTGGAAAAAAACAGATCCAGGTGATCAAGCAGTTCTTTTTAATGTTTGATTTTTTTGTTTTGTTTTGTTTGTTTTGTTTTTTTAAACATGTGCTGTGCATCAACCTTATGTATTTATTTGTCTCCTGACAACATATAGTAGTGTCACTGGGCTTCTTTACAGTCCAGCAAATGACTTCCAAAACACATACGTACTGATTGTTCTGAGAGTTGAGTCTCTCTCCCACTCTGTGGTGTTAGTGCCTTTCTAGTATTATAATTAATTTGCAATAAAATGTACTTTGCACATAAAGTAACACAAATTTTAGAATATTTAATTTTAGCTTAAGGCTGATTTCAGCCTTTTTTTTTTTTCTTTTTCTTAAATGTTTGTAGCATAGTGAAGTGTCCTCTGTATGTTTCTTCCAATGTATATCACCTTTTTGTTTCCTCATCAGGCTGATACAGTTTCACTTGAAGAAATAAAAAAATATATCAGACAAGAGGTTCTTAAGGTTTTTGAAGGTAAGACAAAGAAGCCTTCTATAACTAAATGTAAATCGTAAATTCTGTTCTATGTGTTTTTGCTTTCCTATAGCCTTTGTGTACATTTCTTTATGTCATCTAACTTTATATGGTGCTTGGTAGTTGCCT
Organism: Alectura lathami; assembly: GCA_013399715.1. NCBI lineage: Eukaryota > Metazoa > Chordata > Aves > Galliformes > Megapodiidae > Alectura > Alectura lathami. The sequence continues at coordinate 121,109 of VXAV01004707.1, forward strand.
TGTTGCTATAGATATGCTTAGCGGCTGTTTATCTAGTTAAAATAATTGTGTTCAAATAATTATAAGTTACCATCTGTCAGCCAGTGTTTCCTCCTGTGAAAGGTAAGCATAGCTTGCTATCAAACAGACGTTATGTGTCATTGTAGCTACACATTGATACATATGTGTCTGCACCGTACCATTTAGATATTGAAAAATTATTAAAATGGACATAATAGAAATATGGAATTGTTTTGTCCACTTAGTGGGTGACTGTTTGGATGAAAGGAAGACTTGACAGCTTTCTATCATGCATGTCTAAACCACTGTGCATTCTCAGCAAACAACCACTTTGAGCTCCAAAGCTTCCTTGCAGACACAACTTCTGGTACAGTTTTAAGCAAGTACTAGATCCAGCCAAGGCCTTTGTACAGTGTAAGCTTTCTTAGGTGTGTCCTTACTCTGAAAAGGAAATATTTCTCTTCCCAAGCATTTTCTTAGTCATGGTTGAAAAACTCTAACTCAGGTAGACTGACTGAATGTCTGACGGAATGTCTACAAGTCTATGGGGCCGGACAGGATGCATCCCAGAGTCTTGAAGGAGTTGGCTGATGTGGTTGCTGAGCCGCTCTCCATCATATTTGAAAAGTCATGGCTGTCAGGTGAGGTCCCCGGTCACTGGAAAAAGGGAAACATCACTCCCATTTTTAAGAAAGGGAGAAAGGAAGACCCGGGGAACTACAGGCCGGTGAGCCTCACGTCTGTGCCTGGGAAGATCATGGAGCGGATCCTCCTGGAGGAGATGCTGAGGCACATGCGAGATGAGGAGGTGATCCGAGACAGCCAGCACGGCTTCACCAAGGGTGGGTTGTGCCTGACCAATGTGGTGGCCTTCTATGATGGAGTGATGGCATCGGTGGACCAAGGGAGGGTGACAGATGTCATCTACCTGGACTTGTGCAAGGCCTTTGACACGGTCCCGCACCATATCCTTATCTCTGAACTGGAGAGATATGGATTTGATGGGTGGACTGTTCGTTGGATAAAGAACTGGCTGGAGGGTCGCAGCCAAAGGGCTGTAGTCAATGGCTCTACGTCCAGGTGGAGGCCGGTCACGAGCGGTGTCCCCCAGGGGTCCGTCTTGGGACCGGTGCTCTTCAACATCTTTATCGACGACTTAGACTGTGGGATCGAGTGCACCCTCAGCAAGTTTGCTGATGACACCAAGCTGAGTGGTGCAGTTGATACCCCTGAAGGAAGGGATGCCATCCAGAGGGACCTGGACAGGCTGGAAAAGTGGGCCCACGAGAACCTGATGAGGTTCAACAAGGCCAAGTGCAAGGTGTTGCACTTGGGTCGGGGCAATCCCAGGTGTGTGTACAGACTGGGAGAAGAACTCCTTGAGAGCAGCCCTGCGGAGAAGGACTTGGGCGTTGTGATCGACGAAAAGCTGGCCATGAGCCGGCAGTGCGCTCTTGCAGCCAGGAAGGCCAATGGCATCCTGGGCTGCATCAAGAGAGGGGTGGCCAGCAGGGAGAGGGAGGTGATCGTCCCCCTCTACTCTGCCCTTGTAAGGCCTCACCTGGAGTACTGTGTCCAGGCCTGGGGCCCCCAGTACAGAGGGGATGTGGAGCTGTTGGAGCGGGTCCAGAGGAGGGCCACCAAAATGATCAGAGGGCTGGAGCACCTCTCCTGTGAGGAAAGGTTGAGGGAGTTGGGACTGTTCAGCTTGGAGAAGAGAAGGCTCTGGGGAGACCTCATTGCGGCCTTCCAATACTTGAAAGGAGCTTACAGGCAGGAGGGGGACCGACTTTTTACACAGGTGGATAATGGTAGGGCAAGGGGGAATGGGCTAAAACTGAAAGAGGGGAGGTTTAGGTTGGACATCAGGAAGAAATTCTTCCCTGAGAGAGTGGTGAGGCGCTGGCACAGGCTGCCCAGAGAAGCTGTGGCTGCCCCATCCCTGGCTGTGTTCAAGGCCAGGCTGGATGGGTTCCTGGGCAGTTTGATGTAGTGAGCTAGTGGCTGGCAGCCCTGTCCACGGCAGGGGCGTTGGAACTAGATGATCTCTGAGGTCCCTTCCAACCCAAGCTGATTCTATGATGCTATGGTAGGGGTCTGAAAGAAGCTTCTGCAAGAACACGTCTTAACAGTAGCTTCTCTTCCATTTCAGAACATATTTCCTATATCTGCAGCTTGCAAAGCTATTTTATTATTAATATCCGTGGATACAAAACCCTTTATCTTTTAGGAGTAAAAGAAACTATATAAATTTTGAGACTTTTCAAACTATTCAGGCAGTTTTTTATTTTATAATAAGGCTATCACTTTGTGTGTTTTCACCCTTCCCCAGATTACCACCCCTTAAAAGTTCAGCCTACAGTGTATCTGAAGAGCAGATTGTTGGCCAGAGTTGCCTCCTTTTCCCCTTCAAATGGGATGGTAATAAATGTTTAGTCTATTCATAAAAAGAAAGTGTTAAAAGGTGTCCTGCCTTTTGCCTCTATAACTATTCCATTTTCTACACCTCACTAGTGTTCTCAGATATTCTAGTTTTGGCTTTGTTTCACTTTGCTGTTTTCTGCCATCTTGCTTTTTTTTTTTTTTTTCTCTTTGATGCCCACTCTTTCTTTACTAAAATTCTTTTCTTAAATCTTAAAACTCCACCAAGAGTAAATGCCAGATCAAGTGTGAAATGCTTAGTTAAGTTTCAAGGTTAGCCGCTATAAAGGTCTGCCTCTAAAGAACACTGAAATGTTAGCAAGTGCACTTTATTCCACAAGCATGAACAGCTCATGAGGAAATCTCTGGACTTAATAATATTTGCTGAGCATTTTTTAAAAGTAACTATTTCTAGGGTTCAAGCACACCGCAAGAACTGTTCACCTTATTTAAGTTCTACTGTGGGATTTGAGTTATAAAATCCCCCTTCATAGGAATGTTAAATACCAGCATTCAGCGTTCGTGTGTTATAAGTACCTCCACAAATTGGAGTTAGAAGTCATTTAAGACATTTAACTACAAAGACTATTGAACTACTAAAACACACTAGTAATAGAAACTTTAGTACAAATTTATTCAGATTATTGCAAAGGCTAAGGACTCAGATATGAAGTCAGTTGGAACTGAAGACCCCAGTGGTTACAGGAGCATTTAATGCCCTAAACCATTAACATTTAGAAGGATTAAACACCTTCCTTCCAGAAACTGACTTGGCTGGAGCTTAGGGAATTATTTATTTTCATGTATTTTGGGAACAGCTTTCTTACCATTTTTTCTTGTGTCCTTTGTTAATGAAGAAAGGATGGCTCAGTTTGTCTCCCAGTTGAAGCTGCCTGCTGCATTGCTTGCCTCCCAAGCTCATGGAAAACCAGGACCCCCAGGAAAAGATGGATTACCCGGGCCTCCAGGGAAGGATGGTTTACCAGGGCCCCCTGGGGAACGTGGACTTCAAGGTAGGAATTCCTAATAATGGTCCCATTAATTGTATCTTGAAATCTTTATACACTTGCTAATAATTATTAAAGCCAGGATTACCTATCTAGCTTCCTAATGATTAACTTTTAAAACTGTACTTATGTTTTTCCAGACTAGATCTAAATATTAACCCATAGTAAGCGTGTGGATTTTACTGTTTTAAAAATCCTAATCAGTGCGTTTTATTCTAATAAATGATAAAATTAGTTACTGACAGATATCTAAAAACAGATATCTGGAGTACTGTAGCAGTTATTTTCTCTCCAAAATACTTGAACACAGAAGGAAAATTAAGCCAGCACTCTGATGTAACTATTTACGTTCTGTTCCATATTGAGAGACCAAGTTATTTAAGAAACACAAATTCAATTTCTGAGTGCTTTCAGCTCTGATCCTGAGACAACACAAGAGAGGAAAAATTGAAGGCAAATGCTGTTCTTTGGAAAGCAGTGAAAACTGAAATAATACAGCATACATTCTTATTACTGTGAAGTAATCTATTTTCACAAATCAATTTCAGAGTGTTCACATTTTCACTCTGCCCTAAATGATAATTTGTACATTGCGATGTAATCAGACAGTATAGGACTCTCATTCCACTGAACTGTCCTTCACTGCAGATTTACTTAGCTTCAAGGAATTCAAGGTCATCATAGCTGTGTTCTAGACTCAGCCTATCTGAGATTAAAAGGAAGAGGAGAACATAATAGAAGAAAAAGAATTTATCAATTAACAATATTTTTGTGGGCAACATGTAAATTGCAGTTTATCTGTAGGTAGTTCTTTATTATCTTTTGTTAGTTTGGTCTGCTCTGGAGTCAGAGCAAGTCAGACTGGAATGAAGAACATGAAAGCATAACTGAAGATGTGTGGATCCTAAAGCTATCGGAAGAATAAAGACTTACTAACACTGATAAGTGCAACCCCCTGACAGAAGCTTGAAAAATGAGATGAGCTCAGAATGAGAAGAACAAGGATAAAGGATCAAGGAAAACAATAAAAGGCTTAGAGTCTTACAACACTGACTTCATCATTAACTGAATATTCAGATCACTGTAAACAGTTAGCTTTCATGTCAGTGGCAGATGGTTCAATGGTTGTGTGTGTGATGGATAGTCTCGATGCTTTGGGGAAGTAGAACGTTGTACTAGGCTTCATTTCCAGCTAGTGAGCATCAAGAGCAAAGATAATAGCTATGCTTGAAAAAAATAAAGCTGCTTTTTCATGCCTTAAGCTTAAGTAAAATGAGTGCCCCATGTACACAGAATTCCCATTTATTTTATCAAAATGCTCAGTGCTCTTTTTATGTTTGTATGAGTTAAGCTAAGTGAGAAGCATTTACTTCTCTTTTAAAACTTTTTCAATAGTCATAAAAAGCATTCACCTTTTTTCTTTTGATATATCAAGAGATATATAAAACTGTACTGCAAAGGAAAGAAACCCAAAAATTGCCTCCTTACTACACTATGAATGAGATTACCATGAGAGAAGCACACTTACAAATACAATTCATGCCTTTCCCAGCTGTGCCTGCATGTGTTATTGTTTAGTGCCAGCAGCTAAAAAAATTGAAATCCCTGAGCAGACAAAAGTATCCTTGCATATTTCAGTTTATGTTCAGCCATAAAGGACATAGCAGACAAGGCTTCCTGGAGAAGCATGTTACATGCATGGGTGTCTGAGGCCATCAAGGTAACATGCTGTGTGCACATATGTCCAGGTCAGTGAAGAAGGTAGGAGTTAGTCTCAAAAGCAGAAAACATAGATACTAAGTCTAGGAGGTGTAAGCACAGTCTTCAAAAAGTGTATATAAGGAATTGCTAGGCTGTTGAGAAAAGCTCTGAATTTCTGATGAAGTCCAGAATTGTTAGCTGCTGACCTTGAGCCAGATTGCTCGTAGCATCCCTCAAGTACTTTCCAATGATTCAGGTACAAATGGCTTTGATTTTACATGATGGTCTCAGTAAAATTACAGCATGCAAAAGAAAAATAAAACAGCAAGGCTGCAACATAATTGATTAGATATGCAATTGTTATTTAAACAGGCTGTGTAACAGTGATTGGAATATTTAGATATATGTTCCTTTTTTTAAAAGAAATAACCTGTGGCACATGCATCAGTAAGCTGATTGTGTTAGGAAGTGTTATCAGTGTTTGAAAGGATGCTAGTGTCTTGCAGAGAAGCAGGAAGTTTATTTCAAGAATTATTGTCAAGTTATGACAAAGTCATCCATCTGCAGGCAGTAAGATTGCCAGGTGTTACAGGAACTCATTCAATTGACTCTGCTGATTTAACTGGATTTTTAAAACTATAATAGCATGTGAATTTCAGTCCATTAGACAAAATTCCCTTGGAGGAATTTTGCAAGCCAGAAATATGTATTGTCTTTTACATTAATATGGTGATTTTTCTCAAACAGAAAGTGTTCATCCAAGTTAAGCTTCACTATTTCTATCAAAATAAAGAAACGTGAGTCCTCACAGCTCATGGTAGCCTCAAGGAATCAAACATCTCAGCTTAGGAAAGAAAAATGCCATCTGATGAATAGTGAAAATCCCTTGTCTTTATTGTTGATCCCTGTTGTGAAATTTATATCTTTTAATATAATTATTAATTTGTATGGTGGGAGCATATAGAAACCATGGCTGACATCGTGAAGCCATTGTAGCGAATGTTGGCCAGGCACAGTGACTCTTCTGAAATAGCTGCACTGGTTCAAACTGATACCTCCTGTAAACTCTCTTTTGCGGTGAAGCATGAAGTTCACCTGGTTTACTTTGATTTGAAACTGAGTTACTACCTCTCGGCTGCGAGGTTGCTTTGCAGTTTTTTGCTTTTAAGAATGCAGTGATGTGCAAAGTATTTGCGCAGTAAAATACTGTGGCTACTTCAGAACCGTTGTTAGTGTGTTTGCTTCACATTTGTGTCAAAGAACCTCAGATTAATCTAGATACTGGCGTGCTGATTTCAGCTGTTGATGAAAGAAGGTCTCAGTAACGTAGGTGGAACACCTTTTGGAGCTGTTCAAATGGGATGACTTTTTACCTCCATAACAGCAAGATACAAACTTGCATCATTTCCAAGTAGAGCCCAGGGTGTTGCAACAGTGATGTTGTGGCGGTGACAGTAGTAGTTCTGAGAGCACTGAACCAAAAGCTCAATTTTAGCTATGACCACTCAGTCTATGAACAGAAGGAGAATGCTTACGTGTTTAAATACATCCTTGCTACATACTGCTACCACGTGTTTACCATACTACCCACAGTGGGTACATGTTTACGCACAACGACTTTTGCGTTGCAGGAATTACAACAAAAGCTCTGGAACCCAAGTGAAAGGCTTTGCTAAAACCTTTTGAATTAAGCAATGCCTGTTACTGGAATCGTAATTCTACCAGTAAAAATAGACATGTGCCTTTATGTTAAAACCAATGAATCAAAATCTAATTTTAGTGTATGGTAATATTTTTCTTTGACAATGTACAAGTTTGTCACTTTAAGCTCAGAGAGAAGGTAATATCCTCTAGAAGAGTAATCATGAACCTCCTTCTGAGCAAATATACCTCATTTAAAATCCAGTATTTTACTCCCAAAATTACATATTACATTGTTAGACTGTTTACATATAGGCCTGTTTACTAATATGCTTACATTTTGTTAAATAAAGCCGAATTTTTAGAAAAGATACCTGGGAATTTTTGTATTAGATTTCAGCATGAACAGAACATCTGCCACTATGTACAACCTACACCTTTGTATATGTATTCAGATACAGCCAGTAATTGTTTACACTACCCTTGTTCATACATGTGCATAGACAGGCTGCTGTTTGTACTTTTTTTTTCCTTATTGTCTTGAATTCCATTGATGTTTACAGTTTTGGTCTATGTCAGCCCCTTTTCAACTGTGTTGTGTCAGGTATCTACAGTAATGGTTATCGTGGACTTCGTGGTACACCATAAATGTGATTTCTCTCCCCCAAAACAATGATTAGTGGCAACGCTCCTTTGTAAAATTGCAATTAACTGGGTTTGTAGTGAGAAATGTGCTGTAATTACCTATTGTAAGTTAAGAAATATAGAGATATATAATAAATAGGAAGTATCATAGATCCTGTGGTCGTGTGATTGAGCCTCTCAAACAGTAGCAACTACTATGCATTGCTGAAGGTTTTCAGAGCCAACAAACATGTTATGGTTATAAGCACTACTACGGTCATTGAAGAGAAAATCAAGATTCACAACTGAGTACAAACACCTTCACGTTCCCTTTTCTGCGTCTTTTTCTGCTGTGTGCCTATATACCTTACACACTCCTGTTTAACAACTCAGTTACCAGAAAGCATGCTTAGTTTGTTTCTCTGTGAGATTTGTTCTGTTGTGCATGTCACTCTGCATGCATTTTCTAATGGTTTTGCTTTTGTGTTGAGAGATAATTGTTAAAAAGTAATTGATGCTCTGTCTTGAAAGTCAGAATGCAACAGGTAATAGACCTTCTACTGAAACATGTAGTAAGCCTGTGTTTAACAGAAAGTTTGAGTACTTGTGCACCTTTCCTCTTGCATTGTGCCTGTTGTAACAACCTTGAAATGGTACCCTCAGCACTTTAAAATAGTGTCCTTCTGGATTGTTAAGTACCACTGTTGCATAGACTGCAGTATGCTGACAAGACAACCTTTCCCTTCCATCTGCCAGTGCCCATTATTCTTCATGAGATAACAGGTGCATTGATACCACTATGCTGACTGGTCAGCTATGCCTCTCCTCTTAATTTCGGCTAAGTTACAACTCTTCACGAGACTAAGTTTCTTGTGTGACATATGTGACACTGGAAATAGACTGGTCCCAGAAGCAGAGCAAATGTAATTCCAAATGTGGCCAGAAGTTGGCAAATTAATCTTCAACATATATCACTTTACCAACCTTGACAACATCCGCGGTGCTGGGAAGGGGAGGAAAGAGGGCGTTCTATAATCCCTTTTAAAGTAAGGGGTTGTGGAAGGTATCATGCTTGTCCCTTTAAAAATACGGTCATCCTCTGTCCTACATAAATTACATGCTTTAGACAGAGAAGCTGCATTTTTAGATGGACTTTTTACTTGAAATATTAGGCAAAATGTTATACTGATGCACATGAATCCTCTGCTCTAGAGCAGCCAATGTTTCCAACTAATGAAAATTTTTATGAAAATGAATGAAAATATATATATATATGAATTGCACCATGTGAGAAGATGGAAACTATTTAGATAAATACAAAGCTATGGCCTGTGAAGAAAACGGACAGAAATATTCAAAGTATGATTAGTAATCACACCTTGGTAACAGTATGTAGGTACTTGGGTTGAAGAAGGCTGTCTACGCTAGAACGTGTAATCTGCACAAGCTCCAAAGACAACAAGGGCAAGTGCGTTACAATGGAGATGGAGTAATCTTCTCTCACATACAGGGGAATATGAAAGCATACAGCTTCCAGCTCAGATGTATGGTCTAAGAAGTGCAGACCCTGGGGTTTACAAAGAGCAGAGAGGGCAAAGCCTCCCCCAGTTGGTGTCTATCACAGAGGGCTGGCTGACCACAGCTATGCTGCGGTGAGTATGCAGTTAAAGATGTGGCAGGGTTCCAGATGGCCTTTTGGCTGGTGCTTTATATCATGTCATCAAGCAGATAACACTGGAGCAGAATATACAGTCAGCTCTTTTTTACAGGGACTTCAGGAAGGTAACTTAAAATCTTCAGGAAAGGTCTGGCTAGTAACTATAGCAAGGGTCCTCTGGCAGAGGATGCAACAGCTAATACTAGGGATTGTCATGTTTTCCAGAAGGAACACTGAAATGTGGTAACTGTCTCAAAAAACATTGCTAGTCTTGGGATAAAATCAAGTGAGCATGTGTTTTCACAATTACCTTGTCTTGGTAATTTCTTGTCAACAAGATCTATAGAAGATTGCTGTTTATAATAAGAGGACACTCTTATTTTCGTGTCTCTGTTCTGTGCAGGTTATAGAGGACAGAAAGGGGAAAGAGGTGAGCCTGGAATTGGACTGCCTGGTGATCCTGGACCACCTGGCCCTGCAGGTACAAGTCTCTAGGTTTATTTTATGCTGTCGTTATTTATGAACTAACGTGCCTTCCTCCTGGCTCTCACACCAGTTTTATATCAGGACGTTTCCTCCCAACTTTTGTTGTAGTGTGAGGCCAGATACGCCTGCCTTCTTGCAGACGAGCTGGTGTGAAGCTAACACTCAGGGATGTGATGCAGGACACTATGGTGAGGACTGTGCTAATTCTGACTTTATTTTACCAGCTGCTGGCCTGCCAGGCCCACCGGGAACTCCAGGGTCACCCGGACCGCAGGGGCCACCTGGACCCAACGGAAGGTGCAATCCAGCAGATTGCTATTACCACATATCACAGACCCGGCCACGCATCAGTGGGAAATAAAACCCTCTCCCATAGGCACCTGGGTTCACGATCACTTTTCACTCCTCTCAAATAAGTTAATCTTTTAAATATTTGGTGCATTCTTTGTCCCCTTGGCACTGCGTGGTCTATAGACAATTTATAAGGCACAGAATTGAGCCTTTTTCTGTACTATTTGCAGTGTCATAATTATGAAATGATGACATTTATTTTCCAGAGTGCATTCCATGTGTTATGTTTCTCATATTTATTTTGCTTAGAGGAGAAAATAGGCCCACATAATTTTCATGAGCTTCTTTCTTCAAACAAAAAATGTTTGATTATAACTTAGGACAGTATGTATGCCTCAGTGTGTAAGCTGGCTATATGTTTGTTACTGGTGGTGAAGTTTAAATGGAGAAAATACTGTTCTGAAGTTTTAAAGTATGCGCATTGGTGGTGACTGTAGGATCTTAGCTGGAGTGCTGGGAACTCTGTTTAGACTCAGTGTTACTGTCGCCAGGGAGGCTCCAGCACCCCTCCTGAACCACATCTGAGCCGTGCACCATGAACGCTGCCAACTGTTCCCATAACTTCCTAGAGGTCACAGAAGGAAACAGAGAGATTTTCATCATCTCCCTGCTCCCATCCAGTTCAGATTCAGACTGACTGGGAATTCACCAAGTGTGTCCCCAAGGAGAGTTTCTGTTGACTGAATGCTATTCCAGCCACGAACCCAAACCCTGGTTTAGTCATGGTTCCATAAACTCCAGCTATGGAACTCCTGGGGACTCATGGTGGTGTTCTTAACTGAGAACTGGCACATCTTCTAATGGTTACACAGACTGAGCAAGTGTATTGTCATTGCCTGTAGTCTAGCTGCTCTGCCATTATGTCTGCTTACGAAAAGACATCTGCATTTAGCAAGAGCACAGGTGTTAGAAGTGAGACAGGCGAAGAAAAAGCCTTCTTAGGTCTCTGATCTTAGTAATGACAGTTTTCCTCTTTCCTCTGCAAAAATTACGTGCTGAAATAAGCTTGAGAAGAACTTCAAAACAGTAGAATGCAAAATTCACAGGTCCTAATAACTGGCTGTGAAAATTAGCTTGAGTTCAAGAGAGATTCAGAAAAATTTGGAAACTGTCCTAGGAATGATGTCATACACAGAGCTTGATTGCATGCAGCTTGCAAGCATTGGGTAAATCTTACAGGGGCAGACATTGTTGAGAAAGAACAAAAGAGAGCAAAATGTGAGCCCTAGAGATCTCAGAGGAGTGGGCAAAAGGAAAGAAGGAGAAAACCAATCACACAGAGGCTGATTCTGAAAAGAGCAGGCCAGAGGTTCACTCCTAGTATCTAGGGTTATGCTTCCTAATTTAATCCTGAGGAATTGGCTACAGCGCCATAGAAAATGAAAGTGCTATTAAGAGAAAATGGGCAGCTGTATCCCAATCTCACAGCACCAGAGCGGCACCGCAGCCTCTTGCCCAACATCAGGAGGTTAGCGATGCTGTCCCGCTGTAGGCAGGTGAGTGGTTCCAGTGAGCTCCACGCTGCAGCAGTGCCGATGGTGCCGGATCAGCCAGCAGGGAAGTGTCCCCAGACTGGAAGTGTTGGATTGCAGAGAAGCTCTTGTGAGGAATTAATATCTGACTTCTGCTTTTTGTTTAAAAACAGGAAAAAGTAAACGGTGGGAGATTTTAAAGAAATGAATTGGCATTTGTTCTGAATAGAGTTCCTAGCTCTTGCGTCTAGACCAAGAGAAGAAAGATTTGTGAGTTAATGCAGTTATCTTAGGTAGCTGGGGAACCGTGAGCCTTCTGGCACGCTTCTGAGAAGAAGAGCAAACCCTAAGAGCAACCTCTGGGTGTTACTTAGTCTGTTGGCCAGTCAGGCATTTTGAGGGAAGAAGGTGCTTAGCACAAGGGAGATGTTTAAATGAACATGGGGACGGAAGGCTGGCGTGTCATCAGCCAGGCAAGGAGAAGTCAGCTGGAAGGAGTGTGCCAGAAATCCTGTGGTGTGTCATGGAACCTTTCTCCGAAGGGAGTCTGTGAGCTCTAATATACGAGCAGCTGGGGGCACGTTCCGGGCCTCAGGGTGTCACAGGTGTGTCTGTGAGCATGGAGGCTGAAGGGTCAAAGGCCACAGACAGCCCGTAGCTCTCCGCCTCCTCTTGCTCGTCCCTCGCTGTCGGGGCTGGCCTGCAGGTGATCCCTTGGTAAAAGCACACTTGGAACAGCTTGTGCCTCTGGCGCGTGCCTCGGCGCCTGCCGCTCCTGTTGCAGACCTCCTGTGGCCTGGTTTCCCTTCGGCGTTACCGCTGCCCCAGGGCCGGGCCTGCCCTGCCGGGGACTCGCCCCACGGCGGAACGGGCCCTGCTCACTGCTTCCATCCGCTCAGATGATCTGCTGGTCAGGTGTCCTGCATGAACGTTTCTTTTTACTTCTCTAGTAATTCCAATATATGTCAAATCTAAATATTTTTTTACTTCATAAGTTAATTTTAAACTTCATTTTCGGTAATAATATCGAAAAGGGTGCTGTCTTTTAAGGAATATCACAGGATTGGAAGGTTTCTGAGCAGCCCCCTTCCTGGAATGCTGTACATAGTCTGCCACACAGTGTTAGTGTTATGTGTATATTTTGGGGCTTTTAGCTAGCAGAATCCAAGCATTTGTTACTTGCCGGATGCAATTTCTGTATGTTAATTTACTTGAACTGATCAGAACGTAGAACACTTTTTATATTTGAAGAAGTTTATTTTTTCATCTTTGTTTCCTACAGATGCCTTGTTATTTTCTCGGGGCTCAAAGCTAAAGGTCTTTTGAAATGTATATGAACATTTGAACTTTGAATTTATTTGCAGGTAATTACTTTGGTAATTATCCTTGATGCATTATTTTTTATTTTGCTAAACGCCCAATTCAATTTTCTCATGTGAGAAAACGGGTATTTTGTAATGTGGGCTGTCTCAGTACCTTTTTATAAATGCCATGTTCTTCACCTGGGTAGAGCAGAGTTAATCCCACTTGACCTCCCGTCCCCCTGGGCCATTCCAGCTCGGTGTCTTTAGAACTGAAAGCAGAGCGTAGCTGGAAACAGGTGTCTGCATGGTTTGCAGGTTTGGTCCCTGAAATTTGTTTGCAGTTTAGGCTGATGTTGTCTTGGATTTTGGGAAGAGGAGCCAGGGATGGCAACAAGGTGCTTACCTGTTTTGTGGTTTGATTTATCATAGGATTATAGAATGTTTGGGGTTGGAAGGGGCCTTAATGATCATCTGCTTCCAACCCCCTGCCGTGGGCTGGGTTGCCACCTACTAGATCATGCTGCCCAGGGCCCCATGCAACCTGTCCTTGAGCACCTCCAAGGCTGGGGCAGACACAGCACTGATCTTTTTGTATCTATTCTGAGCAGTCTGTGCTGCAGTAAACTTTGCAAGAAGCTGAAGGGGGGTGATTACTTTTTCCAGTAGCACGAGGCATTTTTCTGGTTTGGGAACGTTTACGTATAACTTTGAACTGAACTGTCTTTAACAAAATGTTTGAAGTCTTACTTAAAAGTTCTCAAAGCTTTGTTCAAGTTTAGGTTCAGACTCCTCCGGTTTCATTGCAAGTTTCTTTTTCACCTGCTAAGAAAGCGTTGGTCATTTCTTAAAATAGCCATGAACAGAACTACTCTGTTTGCCTGAAGAAAGTAATAATAAATGTAGGTAGGGCAGGGTGAAACTTTCTGAGGCTGCAGCACAGCTGCTGTTGGCCACCTGGGGCGGCTCAGGACGCTGTCCCAGCGCAGGTGAGAATGCAAAGGCTGAGCTCAGCAGCACAATGAAATGAGGCAGTGCTGGGTGGATTCACAGCACAAGAGCTCGTGTTTCTGGTTTTCTTCTTGAGCCTGGTATTTTTTTTTCCCAAAATTTATTTATTTTTACATGGTGGTATGTGCAGAAATACTGCCTTTCTTGGGTAATTATTTTCAGGTAGCATTGCTTAGGTTATTTATGTTTGTATATGCGCACGTTACAGAAGAACACGCAGTGGCAGAACCTGCTGCCTTCAGGCCTCCCTTATGCCTCCGTCTGGAGGGGAGCAGTGGGTCTGCAATGTCAACAGAAAGCAAAGCAGTGCAATCACACTGCTGTGCAATCAAGCAGCAGTGCAGCCTGCTTAGTAATGTTTGAAGAACCAGTGTTTTTGTCTTAAACTGGATTTGGTTTCAATGCTAAAAGAGCACTGTGATAAGGAGACAGGATTGAGTGCATCGTCAATCCTCCCTTTGTTTTTTCTGATTGTGTATTATGACAGATGTTAGATATGCACAGCTTTGTTAAATAAGCGTATTTTTTAAATTAATGGATAATCACACAAAATATTTTGGCACTTATTTTTCACAATGGTGAAATACTATTTTTCATGTCAATGTACACTTTTGTTTTCTTTTCTGTAATGTTTACATAAAACTCTTGTGAAAACCCCAGGGGCTCTGTTAGCATTTTGTACACTTGTTTCTCCAAGTATGCTGGCATAAAGCCAGCCACTAACCTCTTATTCTACCTGTTTGGTAGAAGCGCTGCTCCAGCTTAGCACATTACGACATGAGAAATGTCTCAGGAAACAGCAATCTTGTTTGTTTCTGGGTTTGTCTGGTTTTTTTGGCTTTTTTTTTTTTTTTTGCACTGAGAAGACATGTGNTTAGATTCTAGATATACAGAATGAGGCAAAGTTTCTTTGAAGTCTGTTATGAGCACTACAACAAGATGATTCTGGATGGGTTTTCAAATCCATCTCTATCCACAGAGGTTGGTGTAGACCATGGAGAACAAGTTTGACTGTGACCTTGTGTTGGCAAAGCCAACTCAAGCTTCACAATACTTTAAGAAAATGTGGTTTTCAAATACTAATTGCTAACAAACGTTACAGATTCTAGACCAAAATAAGTTGTAGCTAAAAAGAATGTAGTCTTCATGTATTTTATTAGCAGTTTTATTTCTGTCTGCTGTTCATAAATACATATAATATTTACTGAAGTTTTAATGTATATATATTCTGTCTTCAGGTGATGTATTTGAAGGTTTTCAATGGCATACCTTATTTTATCGTTTTCTTTCATTTCTGAGTGATTTGCATCTGTCAATGAATTAATCACAGTACATTCATACTGCTTGCTTCTTTCCTTCACTGTATTTTTGCTTTGTAACATTTAAGGTTCAATTCAATGGATATGTATTAAGTGGATAGAAGAAATGCTTTTCACATTAGTTATGTGGCCATTAACATCTGCAAAATAGGATTCCAGATGGAAATGGGAACATTTCACATGCTTCCTGCACGTGCAAATGAACTGTGGCTCTGTCAGGAATTACGCCCTTTCCTTTCTTAGGTTTCAAATCACAAGAGGGAGGATGCAACTGCAAGAGAGAGAAAGCAAAGGCGGGAAGCCATGGCAGCGAGTCCGGTGGGCATTCAACGCTAGGGCTTGCTGAACTCAGTGAGGGTTTTGCTTTTGACCACACTGAGGTCAGGCTCATGCTTTGCTGCAAGCTGGTGAAACTTAGGGCTCCACAGGCTGGGGGGAATAAAATTATAAACCTAGGCCTTAACAGATGTCTAAAACTGATGAAGTTAAAGCAATTTCTGAACCAATTGCAAAGAGTTTTCCAGTCTAAAAATGAGACAATCAGTGTCATTCAAGAAACCGTTAAACTGGGGTATTTTTGTTGTTCTCTTACTGCCTGACTCTCCCAGGAGAAAAAAGAGAACCTAGGATGCTAGGCAATAATTCGACCACTGGCATGATTTGTTTTCGTCAAATTCAATAATGGCTTCAGCAGGCTTGCAACATGTATTGTCTAAAGCTGCCACCGTGTTGCTGCTGGCACGCCCTCTCTGAAGGAGGTTCAAATCTGTAGGTGAGGATTTGGCTCTATGTAGACCTGGATTACAACTCTTCATGGAAGGCAGACGTGGTGTAAGCTCCCCAGCCTTGCTGTCTCCCCTCTGTTAGGTGCTCCAAATGGTGCTCTGCAGCTGCCACTCATCCTTTAGCTAGAGGGAGGCTTTGGCCTTCATAAAAATATTCACAGAAGGGTTTTGGTACCAGTTCACTGTAGGTTGCTTGAACCCAGCAAGGGCTGTGACAGAAAACTTTAAATATATATACATATATAAACATATGAATTCCATATATAGTGCATATAAATCACACTTGTATGTAATTATATATATATGGTATATATATAACATGTATGTCTATCTATGTGGTATAATTTTTATATATATTTTATATGTATCTGTATATAAAAACATAGTGCACTATTTGACAGCAATATTCCAAATACTTATTAGTAGCCTAGTAGGGAAGGCACTGCATTCGAAATTCTGAGGTATCAGATTGGACTGTGAAGAACTGGTGATCTTTTGGCAGAGAGCTGCTAAACATTTTCCTCTTGATTCCTGCCTACGTTTGGGTCAAGTGCGTGGGGAGCTAAAACACATAGATGTCACCGTGCAGTTACACCCTGAGAATTACAGGTGGCAGCAGAGAACCTGAGTGCTGACAGTGGTTTTTCAGCAGTCTTCCATTCAAAAATCTCATCGTGTTTTATGATGATGAACCAGAAGGGCAGGAGAATGTGATTAATTGGGGACTTCACTGAGAGCGAGTCCACAAGCATCTGATTATAACGGGCAACACTGTCCGTGGCTCAGGAAACCTCTCAGTCTCTTTGCTTTGTGCCATCTAAGTATTTTTATTTAACCTGGCACTATTTTGTTCTATATCACCATAGTTGTTTTGCCTTTAACTTCATAATTATGTTTTTGTTTTCCAGATCTTTTTTTATTTGTGCTGTTACTAAAATTCAATTCCTGGTATTTTTTGGTATACACTCTACCATTCTTTCCCAAGCTATCCACTTAGGTAGCATCTGCATTGAATTGACCCTCAGTGTTAAAATTTGTTTGACTGTAATAGTTCTGATTTGTTTTTTACATATGAAAGTTTTCTTTCCATTGTGGAATTTTATGCATTTTCAGACTTATTTTTTAAAGCCCTTCACATTTACA
>VXAV01004707.1:138045-153143 GCA_013399715.1 Alectura lathami
AAAGCCCTTCACATTTACATCTAAATGTTGGGGTTTTGCTTCTTTTGATTCATTATGTTTATGCATTACATATGGAAAATAATATTTTCATTGATATCATTTTTTTTTCTTTTTAACAGTTTTACACACTTTATAATCAAAATAAAAGTTTGCTGGTGGAACAACAATTTGTCATTACCACTAGTGTTTTATTTGTTACTCCCCCTACTTCTGAGGCCATGACCTAAATCAGTAAAAGCTGAGCAAAACTAAAATTCCAGAATCATCTGAAACCTCGTGGAACACCTTTCTGTATGAGCAAGCTAATTGCCTTGTAAGGAGTTGTCTGGATTTGTTTCCTAAGATGGCAATTCTCTGCACTCATCTATTCTGATGAATTCCTGAAGTACTGAAGTAGAAAATGTTGGTTATGAGAAAGCTTGACCAAAGAGAAAATGTTGGTTATGAGAAAGCTTGACCAAAGTGAAGGTGCAAGAAAACCATTGTGTCACAGAGTTTCTAGGCAGGATGTCACACTTCTTCATTTCTGCTTTCTTCCCCATCTTTTCCCCTAAATCTTACTCAGTGCTCCTTCTGTGGAACTAAGCAGACAGCAGTGTTGAAGCTAAGGCTTACCTTAATGGATACAAGTCAACTATTTTGAATAGGAACAGACAATGCAGGGCTAGAAAAAAAAAAAAATCCTTAAAGCAAGAGTGCCAAAGTGCAAGAGTGTATTTTAAAATTTGAGTGACTAATAGCAAAATGAAAGAAACTGTCATGGGGTGGTTTCATTGTCATCTTTGAAAAAGAACATGCTTCAGAGGAGGTAAGTCAAAACCACATGTAGTTTAATTTATACAGAGAGAAACAAAATATCCACATGGCACATTTTTCTCTAAAATTATCTAAAAAAGCTGACTTGGGATGTCTAATGGTGGTCTTCTAGCTATTCTGTTTATTGGTACTGAATGTAAACACATACAAAAGCATACAGGGGGATAAGACATTATTTATTTGTTGTACAACCACAGATGTTACTTCAGAATACCTAATCTTGGCTATGAAACTAGTATATTTCTGGGACTTAGAATTCCATAGACAGTGGCTTCCAGCCTTTTATTTTTATTTCACGTAGGAGTGAAGCCAGAATAGGCTTCATCTGAAATTAGGAATGCAACACAAACTGAAGTGGAAAATGAAGAGGTTATTCCATGTGGCTTGCTCACGAGAGCCCAGTGGTTGTACACTTAGAGATTTACAGCATAAAAGGTGGCAGCAGTGGCAGGTTGTTGTGGGAACAGTCTCCCAAATGCACTCCCACAAAGGAACTGAAGAGCTGCAGGAGGCTTAGCAAATCCTGTACAGCACATACATGCAATGAAATGACTGTGTATGAAGTGATGTAATCTGCTCAAATACCCTGATTTTACAAGCAGAAAAAATAGCTACAACTGAAGTAAACAAACTCTTCCTTTTTTATTTGAGGTCTGAAGACATTATTTCACTATACATCATACAAAGAAATTAAGTATGGGAGAAGGAATGTTCATGGCAACTCTTTATTTAAAAACAATATTAATTGACAAGTGCCTTTATTTTCCCAAAGGGAGAAAGAGCCAAAAGGCCCTGCCTGTGTGTTTTTGTAAGCACCATTGTTCCACCTTGTGTTGCTAAGTACATCTTCAGAAAGCATGTACAACCACCTAGTTAAAAATGCCTTACTGAAATCTTGGTTGCAAGGTTTCTCCATGTTTGTGTTTCTCCTCCGTTCCTTACTTTTCTCTCAGCTGACTGTGCAGGAAGTAAATTGACACTAGCGCTTCGTGGCACTTGCGTTGCCCATTCACGGCCCTTTCGTGTTCTTACCAGCTCTCTGTCCCGCCTGCATCCTGCAAGACGCCGGCTCGCAGTACCCAGGAGGGCCGGGAGGGCCAGGAGGACCAGGAATCCCAGGCTGACCGGCCACCCCCGGGGGACCTCGTACACCGTCACGGCCTTCCCTGCCGTAGCTGGGTTTGCCTGGTTCACCTGGAAAAGTGGATGCAGGTCTAAAATTGGCAGCGCATGATGTGCTCAGCATACATTTAGCTTGACCAACCTGAAACTGTTACTAAGACCTGTGTGAAGATAGATGATGGGATTCCCTTTTTCCTACTCTCAGCGGCTTCCCCAGAGAGGTGGCCATGCAGAGGGACAGTTATCTCCAGCAGAACACCGGGATGTGTCTATGCATTTGTGGCAATGATGCATCAGTCCGAGTCCTCTCCAGTTACGCTGGTACAGACCTGCCGCTGTAAGACCCTACGCCCTGTAGCAGGCTGGAGAACTGCAGATGGCTCTGCTGGTGGTGCCTAAATTGTTCCTTGTAACAAAGAGCAAATTTTCGTAACTTCTGTCTGTGTCTACACAGAGACACACAAAGGTATTGATGGAAATGTTTGTTTTCATCACTGGCCACTAGAGGACAGTTGTGCTGCATTTATCAGCAAGATTCTGTCCTGGACCTCTACTGCATAACTGCAGTTAATTGCCACAAAAATAAAGAGTTGTGTTTTGAATGTCTTCATTTATGAATGGAGATTTTGAAGACTGCTGTGACTGCCAGTAAGATAGCCTGTGGCTTGCCTTTTATTAATCCTTTGTACATATTTTTCCTAATCTTTATACACTGACAATTATAAATGAGGTAGGGTGGTAGCATTTTAGTGAAAGAGCTGATTTAGTCATTACCTACAAAGTAAAAACAATGAAGTACTGTTATTTGGAAGTTTATTGCTTAATGGACACCTTTTAGATTTTCAAGGCAGCCTGAGGTATCAGTTCTAAATAAATTTTTACTACAAATCTCTTCCTTTTATGCTTTATCCTCAACCTTCCATATTTACCTGGAAGACCTCTCGGTCCTGGGAGACCTTTCACTCCTCTGCCTGGAAATCCTCTTTCTCCTCTTTCTCCTGGTTCACCTAAAGCAAATTTATGAAACATTAGTTACAGCCTGCCCAGAGTATTACGCTCAGTAAGTTGCTTCTCAGAAGCGAACAGCCAATATGCAGGGAATTCAGGTGGCTGTATACAGACTTAGTATCTTTGAATGATGTCCTGACATGTCCCTGTAAAAGATTTGGGGTTTGAGTTGCCTTTTTTTCCCTCTCCTCTGTCCGAGTTATACTTGGAAGTAGACATGGAGAGAAAAAAAATGGAGATGGGACAGTCAGTACCACATGAAATGTGCCATAGCCTATATAGCAAAAATAAACCAAGATCACAGAACCACAAAGGCTATTTTGGGTCATACCCTGAGGTTAGTGACAGAGGACTTCTGAAAGACCAAGTAACTCAGCTAATAACTAAAACTTCTCAAGTGCTGTTCCTTTAGACAGCTGTTGCAGAGAAGAAAAGAGGAGCTGATTTGCTCAGATTACAGCATTCTGTTGATACCCACATAAGATGTTCACAAAAGTAAAAACCAATTATTTTGTTCTCATGTACTGCTTACTGTTCTCATTTCTGCCCTTGCTTGTTTAGGTCACTATAACCTCCTTCCTTGAGCCAAGTCTCCTTGACTTTGCTGTTACTGTTAAAGTCACTGTACCTTTGTATCTTCTCCTGTTCTACCTCATGGCAACACATTCTTGTCTTTCGATCACCCCTGGCATATAACCTTCTAAACCATCCTCAACTTCCTCCTCTTTTTTCCTTTTTCTTCATGTCCTAGGTACCCTCTTCTCTCACTCCCATCTCAGACAACTCCCCAAATGGATGGGGAAAGTCAGCTCATCGCTAAGATATCTATGGAACTCTGATGAAGAATTCAGGGAGAAGCATAAAGATCTTTTAAAGGTTCCCACCATGTACCATGAAACATTCAGCTATCGATAACCTCGATATCCCAAGTCTTGTAGTGCTGTCTTCCAAATGGTATCGAAGTGGATGCTGTGTGAAACAATTACGTTAGTCCTCCTAGTCCAGTTATTTGGCTGCACTGGAGCCCCTGCAGACAACTTACCCCACTGCTGTCTCTCATCTTACCCTGGCCTCACACCCTGGCACTGCCATGGAAGGCCTGGCTGTGGGAGGAACTGAAGAGCCTAAACTGCCCATGCACCAGGTAACCATGAAAACTGGGTGATGCGTTGGTGGCAACAAGGCTGGAAAAAGCACCGAAAGCCTCTGCCAGATGCCAGTCCTATGCCTAGATAGGTTTGAAGTGAGCATGGCAACAGCCTCACATACACAAAAAAGCAAATATGACGTTACCCAGCTAGCCTAGCAGTTGGTGCTACATAAAGAATCTTCCAGCTATAGTAGCTGGCAGGTGTCTGAAGTGCTACGCAATGCTCATTTTGCATCTCAAAGTACCACCACAGTAGCTGTCGCACTTGAGAGCATGCACCTCTTCTTTGGTGTACGCAATCTTGTTTCAAGGTTTATTATAAGGCAACTTGGAATTTGATGGC
This sequence comes from Alectura lathami, assembly GCA_013399715.1. Lineage (NCBI taxonomy): Eukaryota > Metazoa > Chordata > Aves > Galliformes > Megapodiidae > Alectura > Alectura lathami. The sequence continues at coordinate 142,485 of VXAV01004707.1, forward strand.
AATTATGATAGGAAACAAAGCATTTTGCTTGTTTTCAGGTTGTATTTTTTTAATAATGTGCTCTGTAGATTTTTTTTTTTTTTTTTAATATTACCACAGGACAGCCTGCTTTGCTGAATCAAGTTCAGCATATCAGAGCACCTTTGTATCTCCATTTTTTGTAGCCGCTGTGAATACAGATGATACTACAGTACATAAAACAGTAACAGAATGACAGCAATATTGCAGTTAAGGTTTGCTTTCTTTGTGTCCTATTCCTTCTCAAAGATTTTTCCAATTTTACTTTCAAATGCAACTTGAGACAAGGGTAAATGCTCTAATCCAGCAACAAGCCATCTCTGTGCTGAAATGAGATTTTTTTAAATAAAACCTTCCTTCAGAAAAACAAATTGAAACCACTGCTGAATAGAAAGAATAATACATACACAGTGCACAGAAGACTTCACAGAAAATTCTACTAAATAATCCTTTGGAGGCATATAAACCCTCTCAGACAGGAACAAAAGAGATTAACTTAAATTGACTTTTTTTTTGTGAAGTGGAAGGTAAGTCAATTTTCTTACAGTTTTGTCCTTTTCAAAGAATCAATAGATTATAGAACATAATGCAATGATGTTAAACATAAGAATGGCTCAAGTATTGTGCCCAAATATGAGGCAGATTGTTATCAGCCATTTTGTAATGCGAGAAACTGGATAGACTCAGAAGTAGACCAGAAATTAGTGAATAAATTTGACTGTTTATTTTAGCTTCTGGGACTTAATTCTTGCAGAAGTAAAGTTCACAGCTGAACTGAGTAGGGGGAAATACAGAATCCCTGCTGACACTTCTCAGCATATCAAAAATACAAACCTCAGAAGGCTGTGGGAGGGATGGTTAATATTAGGAAGCTGATTCAGATGGTTACTAGTAGCTCAAGGCAGATGTCTGTCCTTCCTCATATTGTATAAGTGATTTGATAATAAAAAACAGGTTTATAAACAAGTTTCCTGAGGTCAGGCCAATATGTCCTTTAATTACTAGAGCAACTGAGGGAACAGATACAGGAAAACAGGTATTGTTCCTAATGCAGGGTCTTTTTGGACTGCACACAAATACAATATTAATCTAAAACCTGTAAACCAAAAAAAAAAAAAAAAGCCAAACCTCTCTCAGGGTTCAACATACTAAAAATTAGACATCAAAATCCCTAGCTCAAAGGATTTATATGCTGTCTCAGACAACCCTAATACCATAAACAAGATCTGTAAATTCTATAGCATGGTCAGAAGAACTTCAATTTGGTTGTTGTTCAGCTGTCGATAGTAAACAAAAAGGAGATTTAAATGTAGACTCCCTCTGGCATCGTTATACAGTGTTCATTATACAACACAGAAAGCTCCAAAGGCCAAGTCTGATGTTAATATGTGAGAATGCTGAACTTCATTTCTATATACTGTGATCCCAAATACAAGAAAAACATTTCCAGTCAACGACCAAAAGCCAGTTACAGAGGTTCTTACCTTTAGGACCTTTACGCCCAATCTCACCAGGCGGACCTTTAAGGCCAGGCAAGCCACGGGGACCAAGTTGTCCTGGGAAACCATTTTCCCCAGGAGGCCCTGGAGCACCTGGTGGCCCAGGTCGGCCAGGGAGACCTGGAGCACCAAATTCTGGCCTTCTAAGGCTGGCTGCCAGCTGAGCGAGTTGTTCTGCAGTGAACAGAAGGACAAAAATTAAGCTGAAAGTGGCACCTGAATGGGGAGATTCACAAGTATTAGAGGTCACTGAAGAAGAATGTATATTCTTTACTATGGAAATAGATTACAGTACAGGACTTCCCTCATGTAAAATGCTGTTTACAAAGTTTGTTACATATAAGACACTAACTTATACCTACAAGTGGTGAACTGCAGAGGCACAGTGCAACTGATCAATCTGAAGCCTACATCTTAAACATTTAATGTTTGCAGGCTGAAATAAATGTATACAGTTGATATAGAAATGACCTCATAATTTTCTTCATTTCATTTTCAACCATCTATAAGAAAGCTTACTTAATTGCTGCCTTTTAGAAGAGCAAATTTCCCTCTTCGTTAGTACTTGTTAATACTTATTAAGATCCATCTTTGAAAGGAGGAACTAAAAAGCACATGGGCAGTCATCTGTCTTTGCAGTGAGCCTGTAAAGTAAGCGCAGGCCTTATTTTCCAGAGGAAAGACACCCCTCATATCTGTGCTCATGAACTTAAGCCTGGCAGACAATCAAACATTTTATGATGTTGATCTTAAGGCAAATCAGCAGGAGCCTTGCTCTTCATTAGGCACAGGACCAGCTTGTCATTCCGTGGAATGGTCTAAGCTAGCTATTCGCTTTTCCTCCTCCCCCTTTCAGTCCACTTTTGTAACAGCATGAGAGCTGTGACCTCTTTCCTTGAAGATCCTATTCCAGTTATGGCTGTCTTTAAGGTGACAAGGTTCCAGGGACTCTTGTTTTTCTTTTTTAACATGACCATATTGACAGTTACAGAGGCTCTCAAGAGGGGAAGACAGTCTAGATTTTTCCCATAACCGTCTCTTCACTGCTGATTCTGATTATTAGGAATAAAATCAAGTTCCATATTCAGTTTTACTATAATCTCTCTCGATACTGATCTTTCAGAACACCAGTGTAAAAAGCATTTTTATCCAATTTATAGGCATGTGAAAATCATATTCTAAAACAGCTTGATCTGAAAGGTATTTAAAAAAAAAAAAAATGTATACCCCAATAGGCAGTATCAAGATCATTATTTAATCTAAAAATTCTCAGTGCAAGTCACTGAACAGAAATTTAATTCTGGTAAATTCTTAACATTACAAAGGCATAATATCCCAAAGGTCATCTTCAATAGCAAGTACTGAAATGTTTATTCTGTGCTTACAGGGCAGCATAAATTTTTAAACCCAGTAAATCCCATGCACTCAACTGTATTAGAAAAGCTCCAGATTTCTTGTGCTTCTAGAAAAACAGCAAATATAAATAAGATTTTGAATATCTGCCTATTCTTTTCACAGTTTATGGTATGTTAGCTACAGAAAAGCTCTCTCGGTACCTTTTTTTTAAAAAAAAAATAATTTTGCACATAGTTTGCTGTAGTCTAACAGTGTATAAGCACAAATGGCAAAACAAGCTTTCAGTGAAACCATGTACTTCTATAAATGCAAACATAGTAAGTGATTTTTATGCAAAATTTGTGCATTTTATATAAACACTCTGGTCCATGGGATGGTTACTACGGTAATGTGTAGAAGATTCCACAGTGTGGAACCAACAAGTAGTTCAATGAGCTGCAAAGGGAATGCAATTAAGAGAATTCAGTGTCTACATTAGCATGTGCAAAGACTTTCTACAGTCTGTCCTGCTGAGGGCAGGCTAGTTGTTCTGGATAAAAGTGGGAGAATCTTGGCTGCTGCCACAGCAGTTGAATACTGTAACTTAAATGCTCAAGAAACATCACATACATTTTAGCATGTTTACCTTGCATGACTCTCATGCAGACCTGCTTAATGTGTTGATCAGTTGGTTCTTTTCCCTAGGATTAAAAATAATAATTTAGAAAACAGTTGATATCACAGTATATTTTCTGTGTGCCTGATGCTAAGGGAATGGGCTAAAACTGAAAGAGGGGAGGTTTAGGTTGGACATCAGGAAGAAATTCTTCACTGAGAGAGTGGTGAGGCGCTGGAACAGGCTGCCCAGAGAAGCTGTGGCTGCCCCATCCCTGGCGGTGTTCAAGGCCAGGCTGGATGGGTTCCTGGGCAGTTTGATCTAGTGAGCTAGTGGCTGGCAGCCCTGTCCATGGCAGGGGGGTTGGAACTGGATGATCTCTGAGGTCTCTTCCAACCCAAGCCATTCTATGATTCTGTGATACTGGCTGTTCAACAGAAGGTGTTCCAGCCCCTGCAAGTGCACCATTCCAGCTGAAGACAACTTGACTAGCAAAGTCAGCAGATACCACTCGTGTGATGCACACATGCATCAAACATGCTATATGCACACCACAGGAGTGTGGTGGGCATTTGAAAGTGGAACTGAACTGAAAGCTGAGGACCAAAGGACCTAATTGTTTACAAACTGAAGATTTCTCCAGTGTACGAATGGGTCTGTTGCAAGGTACAATGTATCTCAAACTCTACTGTTTGAAAGCACTTGGGCTCTGTCTGTGTATGCATCTCCTGATGCAAGAAAAGGAGTGGTGCAAGTGACAGCTAGAAGTTCAAAAAGATATCAATTACTTAAGACAGTACTTACAGCTGGACCTTGGCTGCCAGGCAGACCTGGAGCACCCTGTTCACCCTGCAAGCCTCGAGGCCCAGGTGCACCTCGTGGCCCCTCCATGCCTGGCAGTCCCCGACTTCCCTCCGGCCCACGGGAACCAGGGTCTCCAGGATTACCGACCTGGCAACAAAAGAGGAATTTCAGAAGACTGCCATGCTCATGTTAGACTCGTTCTGACACATCAAATTGTGACAGGGGCTATTCACAAATGCAAAGTAACAAAGTAATAGTTAAAAGGATGCAGAATTGTCACACAGCACCTATGCTCAGTGGTTGTATGACTTAAAAAGAGTGCTCCTCATTTCAAGGGGAGAAGTGGGAAAATAAGATATTCCATCAAAAAAGACTGCATCGTCGTCCACAGAAGCATACACAACACACTGTTTTTGTCAGGCAACAGTCTCTTGGTCTGTACTTCTGCCCTCATTCACGTCACATACAACTTCTCTGGACATTACATGCTTTTTAGGATACAAGAATTCCAGATCTCTGCTTGTACCAAATGTTTTTTTATGCTCTTTGTCAGAGAATACTGTAGTATGAGCTTGTATCATCTAGCCCCAGGCTGAGTTTGGGAATACACACTTTTGCTCTGTTTATGTGTCAGAAGTAGAGCTCACAGCACACAGGTTGACTTTGCTGGCATAGGAAGGGAGCATCCTCACGCAAAGTGATGTTGGCACAGTACCGCAACTGATGCCCTGCCAGCTTATTGCACTCAGAGAAGGGGTATAAAGAGCTGTTTTACTGGCATAAGCATCCTGTTCCCTGGGGAACTGAAGGGTTGATATGGCTACATCAGTATCGCTACTTCAGCGCATTCTAGCAAACAGACCATGCTTCTGCTCCAGTGAATTCTGTAAGTGATTAAATAGCAAGCAGAGTGAGACCACAGCCAAAAAGGACCTTCAAGTTACTTTAAATACAAGCTATTGTACTACTGATAATCAATAGTACTGAAAACAAAGAAAAAAAAATCCTTATGTATTTGCATGTATTTGCAGTTTCCCAAGTCTCTCAGTTACAAAGAAAGAAAAAGGAAAAAAACAGACAAATCCTCAACCCCACGGCCAATTACTCCATTGCGGTTATCAGTTAAATCCACAAGATGGAGCCATTTCAGTTCCATCTGTGCTGCACTTCAGACAGCTGATTATAGGCCCTGTCACAAGACCCAAACAATACACTTCAACTGTCACAGTAATGAGAGCAAATTCCCTTCACAAGCTATGCAACCAAGAAGACACCCTTTCTTACTTGCCCAGTCTGGCAAGCTGGCAGGTTCCCTTATGGTTTACTCATCCCCCTGTTCACTAGGATGATGAGCACTGTAGGGTTTCATCAAGCGAAGAGTTTTAAAAAAAATCTAGGGAGAAAAAAACTATGGCTTTCTCCTCATGTATTTTCCATAAGATCTCGATTAGCAGTAAATACTACCTAGCTTGCATTTGCTCGGTTCCAAAGGCACACTGGACACCAAGAACACAAGCATAGCCCATTCAACCTCAGTTCCCGTAGGCAGAATTGCTGACATGTTGGTATTACGGCCCTAACTGGCAGCTACTGCAACTCTTCAGTGACTCTGAAATAAAAGAATGCATTCAGCCCTCAAATTCTTTTTTTTATGTGGCATACAGGCATCTGCTCACCTTCCACATAAAAGCTACCAAAGAATCTGGGCCAGAAGTACTTTCACAGACAGCAGAGTCCTACTGCCACCTTTTTCACAGTATAAAGGTTACACACAGCCATGACACTGGGCCTCCTTCTACACACCTGCACTGCACAAAAAGCACATTCATTTCCACTTTCATATTAATTGTATTCAAAATTTAGAAAGAAATGCTGTTGGAGTCCACTTGATTCAACTGTGAGATGTAAAGAGCTCAGCCCACTATTTGTATGCTCATTCCTAAACAAGAAAACCATCCATCTGATCTACAAGATCTCTGAATTTCTGTAACAGTGCAGGTCATTATACTTACAGATCCCTTTGCACCTGGTAATCCCATATCACCCTAAACAAAAATAACACACACTTCATTAGAAGAGAGCATCCATTATCATAGTCATTAAAAGTGCAGCACACTTACCATTTTTAACCTTCGCAAGAAAAAAGCTCACATATTTAGCATCCAAGGCACTTGCTGATGTATGAAAAATTGCACTTCAAAAGAATTAAAATTTATTGAGAAATATACCTTAAATTTCAGATTTTTCTGTAAGATTCTTTTCTTAAAAAAAAAAATCTGTATGGCACAAACAAGAAAGTATTTTTCCTGTAACTGCCTTCTTATTGTTTATTTGACAGAATCACAGATGTTTTACAATGTTGTGTTTGTTAGCCATGAAAAAACGTTAACAGAAGTCAGGCAGTTCCTCAATATGCTATAAGGAAACCAAATCCCTAGAAATTCCCAGCATCTTAGCTCCCTGCTTCCAGTCACCCCTATACAGCTTGACTGTGAACAGCAGTCTCACTGCTCAGACATTTGTAGTTTTCACTCTGAATTAGGGAAAAAAAAAAATTTGGTTCAAAATGTAATCACCTTTGAAACATTAACTCTTCTTCTTTGGTGTTATCATATTACCCTTGGAGATATTTCAGAAAATTATATTCTCCCAACTCCTAAATGTCATGGTTGAAATAAGTGGTTTAATAAAGGTCAGAAAGGCCTGTCAATATGTCATAAGAGAAACAGAATCATAGAATCATTAAGGTTGGAAAACATCTAGTCCAACCGTCAACACACACACAGCCCGCAAGGCAGCACGTACTGTGTGTTACACGTAACAGAATACGTGTACCTCAGAGTGCTTTCAAAACACCTGGGATACACGACTGGGCTAACAGAACTGCCGTGCTCCGCAATACATCCAGTTAGTACACAACTGAAATTGTATTTTCAAAGATCAAACAACGTGTTTAAAGTGCTGCAACGATACTTTGAAGTTTTAAGTATAACAACAAAATATGAGATCCAGAGAAGAAAAAATAATGCCTTACCAAGTCACCCTTTTCTCCTGCATCTCCTTCTGATCCAGGTGCACCCTATATATTTAAAAAAAAAAAAAAAAAAGAAAAACAATACTATCAGCATTCAGATTGAGTCAATGTAATGTACTGCAGCATTTGGTTCTCTAAATTGTAGGTGCTATGATCTGTAACACCACTTACTTGTTCACCCTTAGGTCCTGGTTCACCCACTGAACCCTAAAAGGTTAAAGATATAAAAATATTTCACAATTTGAAACCACAGAAATTTAAATAGTTTTCTTCTACTCTGTACAGTACAGCTAAGCTGCAATTTTAAACTGAGCATAAATTTTGTTCAGAGCAACTTTTGACTCCATTTGCCATTTTTTAATTCCTTTTACAGAATGTACTCAGAGCAGGCGATGTTGAGTCATACGCTATATCACGAGCAACACAGTTAGGAGCCTTTTAGTGCTTTCATAAGTCATATTCATTTTGGGGGAAAAATTATATCTGTCCTCTTTGCTCACGAGTAGTATCTACCTGGGAAGATAACAAGACTTCAGGATTACAGTACTGTGGAATACACAAAAGATTCTTTGTAACCAAACTTCTAATGCCACTTCCCTAGTGCAAACTGTGAGGTAGAACAAAAATGTTAAGCGGGTTCAAAAGCATGCTAGATTACCTTCAGTCCTTCCAACTATCTAGCATCGATGCAGTAGACCTTTAAAGCTGTAAATTTTTAAGAATGACAATGAAAGCACTTTAATCTTCCTAGATAATTAAGGTGACAGGCTGAAGGAAAGAAGTAGCTTGGAACATGTAACATGCTGCCACACTGCATAGCATAGGTTCTGCCTGTCAGGCAGTCGCAGATCTCTCATTTACATGGCAGATGCTCTTGCAGATGTTAAAACTTCACTCTGAATATTGGTTAGAAGTTATAAGCAAAAATCTAGTAAGTGTATCATTTTTGCTAGCCCTGTTAAGTATTCTGTATAGCTGTAAGCCATACCAGCCTTGGTAATGTGGGATGTGCATACCCAGACATCCAAAATTTCAGTCACAATCTTGTCTTGCTTTCTACTTAAATTTCAGTGGTTTTTAGCAGCACTGTCTCTAGAATTTTTATCACAGTAAAAGCCAAATTACCTGCATCTTAAAAATTATANATTTTGAGTGTATGTGATTTTTTTCCTATAATAGGAGCAATTAATTTGTAGAACAATGTACCATTTCAGAAAATTTTATTATTTGTCTTTTGTTAGAAAAACAAATACACCATTCTTATTTTTTTTTTTTTTGCAGTCCATGCACATTCAAATAGATCCATTCCAAACTACACAAAACTGTACAGAAGTTGTTTTTTTTTTTTTTTTTTCCTAAAACAGACAGATGCAATATTTTCTCTCCAATTTAAGAGATGCATTTAATTCCCATAAGATACAGGTGCAGGAACTGTTGTAACACCTGCAGTTTCATGAATTCAGATTTGTTTTCATGTTGATGAGGATGAAGAGCCAATACTAAATTATTCACTACGGTAAGCAGTGGAAACCACAGAGCTATTTAACATTCAGACTCTGTCAAACAACATAGAAACTATTGTGTCTAAAGTATTCTCAAAATCACACCTTATTAAGGTCTTCCAATTACTCAAACACAAAGACATTGATTTCCAGCTTAACATAGTGGTCTCTGAGTTGTTTCTCTCCACTTGTCTTTTGATCAATAAGACTGCAAATAGATAATGGTAAAATGGGAGAAGCTTTCGCTTTTGTGTAACATGATCTGTAATATTTGTATCAGCAAGCATAAAAATCACACCTGAAAAAATCTGAATCTGTTCTTATATTTTCTCCCAACGTTTCAGTGGAAACAATAGGGTAAGATGTCAAAATATGAAAATATTAACTTTTTTGACATACTGTTTATCTATATATGTAATAATTCCTCCAAAACCATGCTTAAGAACTGTTTCAGAGGCTGCACTAACTATTTAATAACAAAAGGGATCATGTTCCATTGCCAAGGTCTGGGTCTTGGCTGGGTGCTGTTTAACTGACTAACAAAGGCAGAACCAGATGCAGTTGCAAGTTGAACAGAGTAGAGAAAGGATGGAGTGGCATGACGTGACCACTCTTCAGGCTTGTGACTTGGAGCACATACTGGCAAAGCTGTTGTGATGTTAAGCCTCTATGGGACTGAAGAAAGAAATGAACCAAGGATGAGTGAATTCAGTTGACATCCATGTCAAAACAGGCAAGTTTAAATCAATTACAGGATGAGGCCATAGCTAGGATAGCTTTTTTGGACTTCAAGACATTTACATTGGGCATGAAGCTGACCCTAGGATAAAAATAAACTCCAGGCAGAACATACTGTCATCTGCCAGTTAAATAAAAGAAATCTCCTGCCTGTAGCCTGAATCTGAATGGGTCTATTCACAGCATCTGCATTCTGTTCTTATCTTGGAGGTCAAAACCTTTTGTATGATAAATGAAGAGAAACAGGCATCTTTGGAGGGAGATCATCAGCATTGCAACAGATACCAGTTACATTCTTTCTGTATTTGCTTCCCTAGGTGTCTTCAGCCTAAGGTATGAATTATTGCCAATCTAATAAGGAAAAAGTGTTTAATGTAAACTTTTGACTAGGAACATGTCTCCAATCTCAGCATTAAAAAGAACAAAAATTCACATGAAGAAATACTTCAAGGAAGAACCAGTGACTAGAGAGACTAATTTACAACTAATTTACACTCTGGTTGAGTGGTTGGCTCACTGATTTTCACTGTGATTTAAGCCCTTACATGATTCAAACTCAAAAAATAATAACAACAACAAAAAAAAACTTATTTAAATCTCTTAAGTACTGTCATGACTTCCCCTGTATATATTCTATGAGCTACAATTAGTTAATGGGCCCCAAAGAGCAACTAACAGATCTACATTCAAAACAAGAAACAGCAAGACATTAATTCATGTAAAAACTGCAAACAATGCTCAAATTATTGTATTTATTCCTTATGTCAAAGTGCAGACTATATATACAAGGGCTTTTCTTACCCGATCACCCTTACTACCAGGTAGGCCTGGAGGACCTGGCAGTCCAGGAAGTCCAATATCACCCTGAGGACCCTGTGAAAATAAGTTAAGAATTTGTTTTAGAATGAACAACCAAGGGTTATACCCTGACAAGAAAATGGGTTAGAACCTTATTCCCAGAACAGTCCCAGCTTGGGGAAAGATGATTATCTGATTAAAATAGAGCAGATCCAAAATGCATCCTTTAAACAGTGTCTTATTACAGTTTTATTGCTGATAAACACAAGAGAAATGGCTTACAGGGCTTTCCACCCTTCAGTCCCTTCACTACAG
>VXAV01004709.1:11089-26398 GCA_013399715.1 Alectura lathami
CTTCTCCTCAGTGAGGGATGGGAACAGCTGCCCCCTCCCACTGCTCAACCGCCGCCGAGCAGGCCCCCACCCCCGGCTGAGCACAGTAAGGCACGGCACTGTGGAGATGTGGAGGGATTTGTTTTTATTTCAAAAGACAGTAAGACAAGTTCTCAATTTAGTATCAAAACACTTGATATTGTTCTTTTCTCCAGATTGGCCCCCAAAACTGCTACAACCAAGCAGCATGCTTGAATCACAAGCTACACACCGCGAGCTTGACATCTCCACACTCACACCTCACAAAAAAACTACACATCAACAATGCACAGCAAGATGGCTTGTACCTTATTAAGACATTAAGAGCACTCATGGCCAGGACGAAAGGCCTCTGCCCCCCTCAGGGTAGGCAGAACTTCTCAAAGAAAACAAGACTTGTGTACTGAAGCTGTTAAGTTGAACCCAGCGATGAGTGATAAAGCTTGGGTGCTTTAGTGAAGGCAAATTCAACCTCTGTGCAGCAACATGTTAGGGGCTGTGGCTTCTCAGGGCCTACTGGGAAAGAAAGCGGCCAACACAGGGGGAGGGAAGGGAAACAACTCTTTTGAAGGTTCAATTGTTCAGGCTTGGCTTTATAAAAAAGAAAAAAAGTCTGCTTTTGCTCAAGTTGCTTCTCCACAACAGAGTTACCTTAAAGCTGAGAAACTGAACTGCTCTTTTGGCAAACAGCTCTTGGAGCGGAAGCATTCCCAACAGGCTTCCGTCACGCCAAGGCAGCCAGGAACCGTCACGCTCATCTCCTGCCCACCAAGGCAGGGCCAGAGCTGAGCAACAGGCTAATAGCAAAGTTTAAACCCAAGAGCTTAGAAGTGTAGCGCACCAGCCTCAGTTGTTTGGAATGTTTACAATGGTTGCTACAAAAAAAGGTAGTTACAAAATGTATACATCTCAAACATGCTCCCCCAACATTATTGCATTGTTTATTTCCCTTAGCGCTGTTTGAAGCTCTGCCCAACCTGATGGCCTCTAACCCTGAGGTGAAATAGCAGATCTGCATTTGGTCGAGTTGGCAACAGAAAGCAACCTTGGGTCCCAAGGGTTAGAGGCCAGCGGCAGCTGGGCTGGCCCCAGCACCGTGTGGCAGAGGCAGTGGCGGGGATCCATTACATCTCGTTCAGGTCTAGCAGGGTCTGGTCCAGCATTCGTTGCGTGCAGAGATGCTCCTCTTTGGTGGATTTCAGTTTATCTGGCAGGAAGCAAGAGTCAGAGTTACAAGTCAGCTTAAGACAGAGAAACTTCCACCAAAGAAAGCTTGCGCTAGCCCCTTCCCAGCACACTGCTGCAGGAAGTCCTCAGACCGGGGGTGCCTGGCCAGTTGCAGCTAGCAGTTCTGAAGCTACCCGGGCTCATCGCAGCCCTCGTCTCCCGCGCTGCTGGTGTTCCGAATCGGCACAGCAGGGTGTACTTTTAGCTAGTGCTCTAGGCAGCATTGGGCATGCAGGTGCCTCAGACTGCAGCTGGCTTTCCTTCAACACTTGGAGCAGCAGGCCCCAGTGGCCCAGCAAGCCACCCAAAAGCAACTTGAAGATTAAACACACTTAAGAAATCAGCCCCTAGAATTACAATGGATTGCCGCCTCCCTTCCCCCAGCACAGGACAGAGATGCCAAGCCGGCCACCAGGACCGTCACTACTGAGCAGCAGGGAGCAGACAACCAAGGACAGTGGGACGAGGCTTTTCAGGAAACAGCAGGCAGTGAGCAACTAGGAGCAAGGGTGCTGCAGCTCTACCCAAGGCTACAGGCAGCTCACACAGTCGGTTCTCACATGTTCCTTAAGCCAGGAGGAGAGCTCAGATCAGCAACTAGCACTCTATGTAGGCTTTACTCCAGGGGTGAACCCACCCTTACGACCGAAGAAATCCACACGCTGGGACACGGGGCAGACAGGCTGTAGAAAGATGTCCTTTAGGTACAGACAGTTTCTCAAAGCTGCTCTCCACCTCCTAAGGGGACTGTGGAGGGGATGCAGCCACCCCAGGGTCAGAGACAGTGCACTGCACAGACAGCAAGCCGCATACCCCCTAAACATTTAACGGCTGCCTACAGGCACTCCAGCAACAGCTTCATGTCACGGATTTGGGGACTTGATTTCACAATGCCTGTGAGCTTTCCCAGCCCATCTTGGGACTCCACAGCTGCACTGGGATCAGGCCCCAGGCATCACTACTTTCCCCAAACCTTCTAGATCAGGACTGAACTACACATGAAAATACTACAAGTGTGCAGTGTCTCACAGACCATGAGGTCAATCATTTATTGTTAGAAGCCATCATTCCATGCAGCAGGAAATCCTACAGTCATTCAGCTAACAGTAAATTAAGTCACAGCGCTTGACAGGCATCTTCTAGCAGATACAAGCCTAACTTCACCCCACCCCGCTCCTAGTAGGTGCGGCCATTCTGGTTCCATGGAGGAGCCAGGCAGACCCCTGTGTGGGTGAACAAGACTGCTGAAAGAACAGCCAAATCTGACGGTTTTCCACCAAGAATGCAGGTTACTTTAATAAAAAAAAAAAAAAAAAAAAGCTTTTAAAATAAGTTAGAGGATAAATTCAACTGCCCCCTTCAATAGCAGTAATTGCATAAAATTTGCAAGTCTGCCAGTCTTAAGAGTGATCAGATTTCACTGTGGTCCACAGCACTGGTGGTCGCAATAAGCTTGTTTAATGGCATTAGTGGGCCCCCTTCTCAGTCACACAGATCATGCAGCGTTAGCTTCAGCTCATTAGAGAGCAGGCGGTTTTTCTCGAGCTGGCTGTACAGGCGCTCTGCAGCAGCAACAGGATTAGGGGAACAAGAGGAAGAGAGAAAAAGAGAGAAAGGGCAGGTTAGTAGTGTACCAAGACGAGCACATCAAATAACCTGTCTCCTCAGCACGTGCCTCTGAGGATCAAGTCTAGGCTATTACACGGACGAAGCTGGGAAGAACTGCGGTTTATTGTGCTCTAACTTGTTTTTCAGCTCAGGAAGATAACAGTGGAAGCCAAGAGTGGGCAGAAAGGAAGTGCTGCCACAGGTTTGCAAAGGAAGGAAGAGAGAAAAAAATAGAAGAGGAGCCTGCAGGTTGCGCTGCACTGTACCCAGGGAAGGAGAAAGACCTGGGACATGCTTTAAGCCTGTGGAGCTCTCTGCAGAATGAAGGTATCCTACAGCAGCTGAAACAGAAACGCCTTCCAGGGTGAGTCACACCACACAGCAATAGGACTGACAAGACTTTAGGCAAGCCTGGGAATGGGACTACTAGTCTGATCCTCTCCCAGCTCAGGTCACCCCTCAGCCACTGCCCTACAGTCCATAAGCCACAAGCAGAGAACCAATTTAGCATCTGGTTTTACACATCCACACAGGCATCCTCCCAGCCTGACAACTCCAGTTTCTGCATTTGGGGAATTCCAATCAGTGAAAAGTCACAGAATCATAGAATGCCTCGGGTTGGAAGGGTCCTCAAAGACCATCCAGTTCCACCCCCTCCTGCCGTGGACAGGGCTGCCAGCCACTAGCTCACAGATCAAACTGCCCAGGAGCCCATCCAGCCTGGCCTTGGACACAGCCAGGGATGGGGCATCTGCAGCTCCTCTGGGCAGCCTGTTCCAGCACCTCACCACTCTCTCAGTGAAGAATTTCTTCCTGATGTCCAACTTAAACCTCCCCGCTTTCAGTTTTAGCCCATTCCCCCTTGTCCTACCATTATCCACCTGTGTAAAAAGTCGGTCCCCCTCCTGCCTGTAAGCTCCTTTCAAGTATTGGAAGGCCGCAATGAGGTCTCCCCGGAGCCTTCTCTTTTCCAAGCTGAACAGTCCCAACTCCCTCAACCTTTCCTCACAGGAGAGGTGCTCCAGCCCTCTGATCATTTTGGTGGCCCTCCTCTGGACCCACTCCAACAGCTCCACATCCCTTCTGTACTGGGGGACCTGGCTAGGACACAGGACTCCAGGTGAGGGGGATCAGGGGCAGAGTAGAGGGGGAGCATCCTCATACACCAGCTTCCAGCCTGGTAAAAACAACCACCACCACCTGGAGAGATGCACACAGCACACTGCCCCTGCCTGATGAGATAACATAAAGCACAGCAACACTCGCTGGCCTCAAGTTTCTTCTCACATCTTTCTGGTGGTACAAGATCCCTAGGAATCTACGGCAATCTCTTAAGGGGGTCTATGCTATTCCTCATTAGTTTCAATCTAGGAATAATTGCTCCTGAGCAAGACCTGGCCATGTAAGGTTTAGGACACTGACACAGGTGTTCACACAGAGCTGCCACAGCACAAGCCCCTGCCCCAGTCCTCCAGCATGACAAAGGGAAGTTGTTGTACATGGGACAGGGACACCCAATGCCAGCCTGCCTTGAACACAGGCTGCCAGTGAAAGGGCCTTGCTCTCTGCCCTCCTGGCTGGCTCTAGGCACCCTGATGTCAGCTTTCAGCCTCAGGTGAACGGGGCTGGACCTGGGTCTCTGGGGCAGCAGGGAGGGGAGGAAACCGGTGTAAACAGAAGTACCAGAGACTGGTGCAAAGGCTGGTGCAACAGCTCACAGCC
Source organism: Alectura lathami (assembly GCA_013399715.1). Lineage (NCBI taxonomy): Eukaryota > Metazoa > Chordata > Aves > Galliformes > Megapodiidae > Alectura > Alectura lathami. Next base: position 15,665 of record VXAV01004709.1, read on the forward strand.
TTCAAGGAAGCATTACTGCTTGTGGACAGGGCCCTGATGATCCACCCGTGTAAGGGAGCAGACTGACTGAAGTAATTATTGTGACCTCCTGAAGACCTCAGGAACAGCTTCTCAAACTGGAGTGTTTGCTCACTTCTGTAGCGCTAGCTGCAGCGCCTGGCCTGCTCCCTTCTCCACCCAGCCTGCAGGGCAGCCTTACAGCCACAGGGAGCTCCAAGACCCGTGCCTCCTGGTCAGCATATCTGCACCTGCAGCACTCCTGAGCTAACAGCCCAGCTTGTGGTAACCAGCCGGCACAAGCCTCGCAATTCTGTCAGACTAGAAGCTTCTCAAAACCTCCCAGGGCAGAAGTTGCATCACCCCCCCCATCCAGCACGGAGTTCCACCAGGATGAGCAGTGAAAGGCCTGACAAAGCCCAGCCTTTGATTACACTGCTTGCAACACTGCTGTTTGGCAGCAGGGCCACCCACTCTGCTCAGTGCAAGCCAGTGATGAACCCAGAGCTAAGACCTCCCTGTGAGGAGAGGGCATTGCACAAGGGCACTGCCACCTCCTGCTAGGTGAGAGCTGGAAACCAAGTGCTAGCTGGAAGCCTCCACTCACCTGGATGCTGTGATAGAGGCCCTCTGTCCCTCCCACACATCCAAGACCCTCCCCCCGACCCAGCTGCAGGTTTGAGTACTGAAGAGGATTCTTGCTTTGCGAGGCATGCAGCTATTGCCCCATACCCCAAAAAAAGTCAGCTTTCCAAGCTATTGCTCTTTGAAATTCCTTGCAAGACTGCTTCCTCTTTCCCTGCCCAGACCCAGAGAGGGGACAGCCCTGAAACAGAGAGTGAGAACAGGCTGGGACAGTTCACACACCCAGACTGTGCTTACTGTAAGTGCCATTTGTGTGGAGAGCAAGGCGCACACAAACCTGAGTATTAGGGAACCACGGGAGATGTTCCATTTCACCAAAACTCGATCCCTGAAGGGCTCTTCGGGCACTGTGGCAGATGAACCCATCCAGAAAGGAACACATATTGGAAAAGCCACCACAAGGCAGCACACACAGTTACGAGAGGCCGATCATTGTTTATGGTACCAGAGCAAACAGCAACAGACTCAGGCCAGTGTGCTGAGTGCCTGCAGCCAGCCACAGTGCTCAGTGTGCTGCTGCATGCCATGACCCCAAGGGATCCTGCTGCTCCCGCACAGGAGCTGCAGTGCTGCTGTGTGCAGGTTCCCTGGCACTGCTGCCCTCAGCCCTGCTGTGGTGCAGTTCTTATTCCTGAAGCAAGGAGCCACACGTACCACCCACAGGCACAGCAGCTGAGCAGTCCTGTCCCATTGGAAGTCAGCCAGTTATGTGATATTTATTAGCTTTCACACCTTGCCAGTGACCTAAGTGACTATCAGGTGTAGGGGCTTCCCACTGGAAGTCAGCATTTGGCAACCAGTGCCAGTGAGTGCCATGGAGCAGGCAGGTGAGGAGCGTCTTCAGCCAGGCCGAAGCAGACACAGCTTGAGGACTTCCTGCCACAAACCCAAGCAACCTACTTGATCCTCCAGAGCACGCTGTGCATCGAGGCACTGTGTGCAGAGCTGCAGTTCACATCTCTGAGCCAATACAACACCCAAAGGGAAAAATCCAGTGCATTAATGAAGCCTGTGTATTCCAGCAAGGCCGATAGGGTTACACTGGTTTGAAGGTAACATAAAGCAGCAGCAAGTGGTCACTAGAAACCCACTTCTCAAAAGCAGCAGCCATTCTATTCAATTTATAGACAAGTAGTTTTCCCTTAAAAAAGGTGACATTCTGCTCAAGCAAGAGGCAAGAGAAATACAAAAGGAGCTTTATGGCTCTACACAAGATATGCAGATGAGAACAACATACTCCCAGCTACACACAGATGTTGAAAAGGGCAGCCCCTCAGAGCACAGCAGTGTCTGGCACACTGCATCAAACAGAGGGAGCTTTGTTTAGGAGCAAGTGCAGCATAGCTGGGGGTTGCTGCTGCTGTCAAGCTTCAGTGTCTTTACAGCACTCATTCCCAGGAAGGCCCTGCATACAGTAACTGGAAAAAGGTACTGGAATTCAGAGTGAGATGATGAGAGCATGAATGCAGGATGAAGATGCAGAACAAGCCACCAAGCAGAAAGGCAAATCCAAAGTGGAGTTTGGAATCGCAAGACTCATCTGTGTGAAACAGAAGAAGACGCTGGTTGTAAGAGCAACGCCAGTGTTTGTGCACAGCAAACTCTGCTCAGGGAGCTCTCGGATGCTAGCGTTAAGGTTCTTCCCCTACAGTGCAGGTACCTGGCCTGTCCTTGGTTAGCGCTAAGGACTGTGCAGAGCAGTTGTTAGCAGAGCCCAACACCAATCTGAACAAAAAGCCAAGTAGCAAAGTTGCAGAAACATGAGTTCAGCTACTTCCACAGATCAGTTCATGATCCAGCCTGCCTCAAGCCTAAGGAATCCGCTTGAGTGCCACCCACAGCCTCTTCCAGGAGGAATCCCAAGACCATGGTGCGGTGGCTTCAGCAGGCAACCAAGGCACATGGCCTTAGGAAGCCCTTCCCAGTGGGACTGGAAATTGCACTCTTTAGAGTTCAAGTCAGAAGTCTTTCAGGCCAGCACAGCACTTGGTGTTACACATGCAACTCACAGGGACCTAGAGTTAGAATATAGCATGCCGCAGGGAAGCCTCCACAATCCCAGAGGCAGAGATCTGTAGAAGTAACCTGGACAACACAGTGCCATCGATTCTCCAGCTATGAAAATCACAGCAAACCAAGCAAGCTCTGGCGGTCTAGCCTGCTGAAGCAAGAGGCAAACACCAGCCAGCTCATATTTACATGGAAGTCATGTCATTCAGGGCGTGGTCCAGTTCCTCACTAATTGCTTTGTACTTCAGTTTCTGGGCATAGAGCTCATCTAGAAGAGGTTTAGGAGGAAAACAAAAGAGAAACAATGAGGGAAGGCAGAGGAGTTCTTCCAACACCCTGGGGCAGGAAAAGCAGTGTGGGATTCATGAGCAGAAGAAAATGAAGGCAGATACGTGGAGCCGCCACGGCTCGGTGTTTGACGGTTCATTCCAGAGCCACGAAGGGGAGGTTTCAGACAGCCCAAGGACAGTCAGACCAGCAAATGCCTTTCAGGATTGCAAGCCAGCTCTGAGAAGAGCAGAGCTGAGAGCTCAAACCCCATGAGCCTGTGAGAACAAGCCGTCCAGCTTGGTCAGCAAGAACCACTGGCAGGAAGAATACCGGGGAGGGCAGCTCCACCTAAGGAGATGATTGTTACACCTAAGGAGGGCACAGATCAATGAAGCGCTTTGTTCTCACCTTTGATTTCAATGCAAAAACCTGTTTGGCAGAAGTCAGTTAAGCAATAGTCCTGAGCAAGAGAGGGAATTCCCATTCTGTACGTACACAGCTCAGCAGGATGTGCTGAACAGACGGGCCACACTTGTGCTCTCCATCAGATAATGGAGCATAATGGCAGCCACCGCCTTCCGTGGAGGCGGCCGCCTTGCCGCTCACGCTGGGGCACTCCTTCGGCACTTCGCAGAGCTCGCACAGACTCCTCCTGGCTCTGGCTGCCTAGGCTACAACACAGCTGGTAATGCTGTTAACTGCTTCACAGAGCCCAGAGAACTTTGTCAGTTGTCATAAACCAGGCAAGCCCAGCAGCAAGAGCTGAGACTGGAGCCAACTCTCTTGATCAACATCTTTCAAGGGCAGCATGTGGGGCCTTGGATTTTTGCAGTTCCCCTGGATCACGAGGTGGCTCAGATTGCTGCTTGGCTGCAGTTCTGGAACAGCTCAGCTGACACGACCACTATTTCTAGTCAAAACTCCTGGGTGACTCCAGCCTGTAGGATGTGGCTTTTTGACTATTCAAGACCTGGCACTAAGGCTCATGCTGTGGCTGAGGCAGGAGGCCTGTAAATGTTCAGCTGCTCCAGCCACAGCTGTCTATGGAACAATCCAGCCACGGCTCCAGATCTAAGGAGGCAGCTGGAACCTTCTCCTTCCATGGCTGTGGGAGAGTTCAGACTCCGCAACAGCAGGCATGAGGAGTGCTCCTGAATTGCTGTGAAACCAGGAGGAAGAACAGAGCCCTGCCTTGGCACAGTCTGACCACCGCACTGCAGAGGCCAGAGGACTTCTGGTGATTTTGGGTGATTTTATCTTGAACCAGTGCTGGGAAGGCTGAGTCTTCCTGGGGGCTGGTGCAGTAACACTGTCTGCAGACAGCCGTGTGCATAAGATTCCACACAAAGGAATGTTACTGTAGGCAATTCCTGTGAGTTCAGGTGTTTTTTCCTATGCCACTCCTTAAATGGGGTTAAACTGCAGCACAGGAATCCCGTTACATTCCTGAGGACATCACAGCCAAGATTACCAGCCACACTAATTGTCCTATCAGATATGGCAAGATGTTGGGATTAAGAGCTTGAGGCCTGCCACAGCACAGCCAAGGAACTGCTTCCAGGGCAGATACACAGGGCACAGCCAGGGAGCCTAGAGGCAACCTCACCTCAGAGGCTGGGTTCGGCCTTGCTCCACACACTGGGGAGCAGAGCAGCACTGCTGCTTCCCAGCTGCCTGGGAGGCAGCCATTCTCAGCTCCCCACTCATCACCACATTCCTTGGCTTCCCCTCCCCAGCATGTACCTTCCAAGTCATCAATGGTCTTCTCCAGCTTGGCTACAGAGCGCTCAGCAAATTCAGCACGGGTCTCTGCCTGCAGACAGGAGCAAGTCAGTGCAGCAGGTTTTGGGTACAAAGGACTACAGAAGTAACAGCTCACTGATGGAACTGAGGCATTTCCAGCACAGTCACTTACCTCTTTGAGTTTATCAGTCAGGATCTTGATCTCTTCTTCATATTTATCTTCTTTTTGAGAGTACTGTGGAAAAGGAGAGGAGTCAACCATCAGCAGCCCCATGCACCTCCCACTCTGGAGAGCCTACAGCTACAAAGGGAGACTTCAGCCCTTCACTGCAAGGCACATGCCCACAACTTTCAACTTAGTCACATCCCTACCCTACTCCAAGAGGGCTGAGTCAGACCGCAAGTCACACAGCATGCACATAACATACAAACTCAGGCACAGGAAAAATTCTCATCCCAGCAGCACAGACATCTCAGCTGCTCGAGTCTGCCCCAAGGCAGGGGTGGGCAGTCACACTTCCCACACTCCCAGCTTCTACAGTCAGCATCAGTCCTGTACTGAAATCCAGCAGCTCTCCTGGGAAAGCAGCACAGATCTCCTTGCTTGCTTAAGGCTGCGGTTGCATTATCTCCATCCCAGCAGGTCGTCTGCTGTCACATCCTTCTAGCAAAACAGAAATGTTTCTGGCCCTTTGAAAAGCAGCCCTACCTTCTCAGCCTGAGCCTCAAGAGACTTGAGATTGTTGGTGACATTCTTCAGCTCCTCCTCCAGCTCGGAACATTTACTGTGGGGTTTTGTAAAGAAAGAGGAGAGAAAAGAAAAGAGATGGGAGGGAAAGACAGGAGAGATGAGAAGTAAATCCATGTGCAGGGAAGACCAGGGAGTTCTTTAGGAGACTGTCTGTGATCAGACTGGATGGGACCTTGCTTTGAAGCGCTTCTGCAGAAAGCAAGTTCCCATCTAGCCTCCAAGGTCATATTTTAGATATTCTGCCAGCACATGCACAGGGCATCAAGCTGAGCAGCTGAGATGTGGACACAGACTTCTGCCAGACCTGGCATCCTCACGCAGAAGCTACATGTCCAGTTTGCTGAAAGGAGGGAAGCTGTTCTGACAGACAGCTGCCACCACTTCGACAGGAGCATTCGTGGGCAGGAGGACAGAACATTCCAGGAGAGAGAAAGATGCAGTTAAGCTGAGGGAAGGAGCATAGCAAGAAGACCACAAGGGTTCTGGTTTAATGGTTCGAGACGGGAACGGTTAGTACCTTTTCTTCGGCAACAGACAGACACTTCAAGTTCTGGTCCATCACTCTGATCTGCTCCTGCAGCTCCCGGACACGACTGTTAGTGATGGTCACATGATGGCACAAGCCAGGTGGGGGCAAGGGTCAAAAGGAGCACCAATAACACAACACCGCAGAGCCAAAAAGGGGTAGGGGAAAAACACAAAGAGGTCATGGTCATGACATGCACATCTGGGCAGGAGGCACAGTGCTACCGCTGCACACATGCTAGCTCTGTTAGACAAGGCCCACAGTACAGAAAGACCCTGACCAGCTCCTTGAGGGTCTGCCAAAGACTGTGGAAGGAGCCCAAAGAACACAGCAGGCATCTCTGCTCCAAGCAGAAGTTTGGGTTGCTGCTCAGCAGAGCATATCTGTGGTGATTCCTGGAAATATTTCAAGAGGCCAGAGACCAACTTCAGCCACAGTTCTTGGACAACCTGCAGGCTCCCAGTGAGGGAGACCTCAGCCATTTTAGGGCAAGCACCATGCGCTCATGTGCCCTACAGCAGTGTGTAGGGATCCAGCAACCAGACAAACAGCAGTGCTGGTGGAGAGCAAGTGACCTGGGGAGTCACTCATGCAAAGGGGCTGAACATGTCTGCTGCAAGGCACACCATGCTGATTCCAATGCACACAAACTCCACATCTGCAGTGGATCCAATCCTGTGCAGAGCAGATTGCTCTCAGCTCTTTCATCTGCAGATCTAAGCCCACCCTGTACTTCAGGCCTTGTGCAACAAGGTTAGAAGTGCCATTAGTGTTAGGTCCCATGCACAGGTAGACATGCCAGTCACATGCAAGCAGATTACTCACGACTCTGCAAGCTCAGCTCTCTCCTCAGTACGCTCCAGATCTCCTTCTATGATCACCAGTTTCCGAGCAACCTGGGAGGGAGAAGCAAGGAACATGATTCTCACACTAGGAGGTTCTGCAAGGCGGTAGAGGGAACGCCTGCAGGAGCCACTGGTGTTGCCAGGGCCCTGAGGCTGGGGGAAGCAATGCAGCTCTAGAGCCAGGCTATCCCCACACCGTGTTTCTGAGGAGAGCCATGCCTGCAGGAAGAGGAGCCACCTCCCCCGGCCAGGGTCAGCCGCACAACAACATCCAAGAGCCTCACCTCCTCGTACTTTCTGTCCGCCTCCTCTGCAATGTGCTTGGCTTCCTTCAGCTGAATCTCCTGCAGCTCCATTTTCTCCTCATCTTTCAGAGCTCTGTTTTCAATGACTTTCATGCCTCTGCCCAAAAAAAAAAAAAGCACAATGAGGGCAGATGTTTAAAGCAAACCCCCCACAAGCCAGCAGCATAACGCATTTCAGAGTGTTAGCAGCGCTCCTCCAGGACTACAATGCTGCCCTATGAGCCACCACACCTCTGAGCAGAGGACAGCACAGGAAAGCAGGTGCTGCTGGCCTGATGCTCAGAATTAACTGTTCCTTGGAGCATTGCTCCAGCAGCTCATTGGGCTCCTGGGCCAAAAGAAACAGCGCTGCTGAGAAGAACAAGTCAGCTGTCGTAGGGACTCTGTGCAGGGCAGCCAAGCACTTTCCAGGCTGAAACACAGGGAGAGCCAAGCCTTTATGGCAGGACACAAGCTGGGTCAGGCTGCACACCACAGCACAAAGCACATGGGCCAACTGGAAGTGCTGATGGGACCACTCCCCTCCAGATCACATTCCCAGGTCAGGAGCTCCCTGCAGCAGAACGTGCAGCAAGAAGAGAAGCTCCCCCCATCCCAGCAGCCACCTTCAGTGGTCTGTGGCTTCCCAGAACCTGCTTACTTCTCCCTCAGAGCAGGGATACACAGCAGCGCACAACCTCAGGTTCTACAATGCTCACTGAAGGCCTGCAGCATTGTTTTAGTGGCTCTGTATAAGCAGGCACCTGCTCCCACATGCAGCCTTGGTGTGGCAGCAACTTTCCACCCTCCAGGAAGCCCAAGAGGCTGATGGCACAGGGCCCTCGGTCAGGAGCACACCTGGATGGCTGACAGCACAACAGCAGCAGCCCCTGCTCACCTTTCACTTTCATCTGCAGCCTTCTCTGCCTCCTCCAGCTTCTGCAGAGCTGTGGCAAGGCGCTCCTGGGCCCGGTCCAGCTCCTCCTCTACCAGCTGGATGCGGCGGTTCAGGGATGCCACTTCTGCCTCAGCCTAGGAGCACAAAGGGGGTGGCTTGGTCTGCAGCAGGTCCAGCAGCCAGCACGGGGCAGCTGAGGCCTGCCCACAGATCAGTGGCAGCTCACAAGAAACCAAAACAAAGCCAAGGGGCTTTACCCACTTTCTCACACCAAGCCCTGTAGCTCCCTCATGCCTGGGAGTTAAGCCTTGCAACATTTAACACCAGTTCATCCATGCAGCAGCCACCATGCAGGCTTCTCGCCTGTCAGCTTGAGCTGATGTGACAGTTTAAGCCATAAACCCTAAGCAGATGACTTACACTAACGTGTCTTCTCCCCAGCTGCTATAATCCTGCCAGGCCATCAATCAGTGCTATTCATCCACCACACCAGAGCGCCGTGACAGCCGGCGTTTAGCACACGGTCAGTTTACTCATGTGATCCAGACATGAGTGCTGCTTGAAGCAAGCCCTCTCAACAGCAACCTGAGGAAGATTAACAGCTCCGGGCTCAGGTCTGCCTGCCCACACTGCAGCTGATGGGCCGGGCTCTGGGAATCCGAAGGCTCCAGCGAGGAACGGCCAGCGGTGCCCACTAACAGCCAAAGGAGCAAAAGCCTCCTCTGGCCACTCCCCAGCCACCTCCCTCCAGCCCCGTGTGCCAGGAGCTGCTGAGAGCCTACAGGCTCTGCGTGCTTGCCCAGAGTGTGACCACAGAAGTGGCTGAGGTTTTAATGAGCCAGCAGAGACCAGAAGCCATCACACAACCCAGGCAGGCCCGCTACAGCACAGATGCTGTCAGCCACAAGGCATCAGCTCGCAGCTCGCTCTGTGGCAATCCCCAAGCAAAGCCTGCAGTGAAGCTCCAAAGCCCTGAGGATGCCAGCACCTCATCTGAAGCACCCAGCGTCCTCTTCTTCAGCAGGATTTCTGCACTGCTACAAAGATGGAGAGGGCTACAGCCATTTCAGAGCAGCATCGGGATCTACTATTGCAGAGACCAATGCACGTACACATGCCAGGCGTATGTGAAACATCCCAGCTACTTGCAACAAAGCAGCCTGCCAGGACATGCTGCTTCTAAGCAAGCTAACTGATGTCCAAGGAGGGAGGAGCAATGCAATGAAAGAGGCCAGTGTTGGAACAGGGCCTGACACAAACCACGTCCAGCCCCCGAGCACTTCCCTCCCAGCCAGCAGCACAGCACCCGGCAGCAGGTTGCAAGAGCCCAGTCTGCTTCCAGAGCAGCTCTGTGCTGGCATGCCCTGCTCTTCACTGTGGAAACCTGCAGCACTTGGATGCTCAGAGCCAGCACTACAGCATGCTGCCACAGAGGCGGCCCCAAGCAGCCAGCATGTTCCCCTGGAGGAGGAAGCGGTCTGCCCAAAGAGGAACAAAACAACGCGTATTTTGCCTATTACAGAGGCGGTGAGCTGTCAGGTTGCTGCATCCCCTCCTTCTCCCAAGGGGTGGAGGCAGCAGCCCTCTGCTTCCTGACCTCCTGAACCTCATCTCCGAGCCCCGGCCTCCTGCAGGCAACACTCCTCCCACCCTGCTGTTAGGAACTGCCTCTGCCCTGGTTGGGGGCTGCAGAAGGGCCCCTGCCCTCCTTTTCTGCACTGCACACAGCTGGAGCAGACAGGCTTCCGCAGCAACGCTTCCGCTCGGCTCCACTGCCCACCAGCACATCCCCGTTCCTCCGTGTTTCCTTCAGGAAGGGAACCCTGAGCCAGAGCTGCTGGGAGCCCAGCCAGCCACAAGCAGAGCCTTCCTCAGCATACAGGGTGCAGCGTCACTTCCCCACGCCACGGGGATCAGAGCAGGGAAACTCCTCAGGACTGAGGGCCAGCCCACGGGTCACAAGGCAAGGACCCCAGCACGGTGGGAGCAGGGATTGTCTCGAGCAGGGATTGTCTCTCGCACAGCGAGGCTCCAGCAGACGGGGAAGGAGCCTGCCCGTTCCCATGACAATGTTGTTATTGCAAGAGAATTCCTCAAGTGGCTGCAAGAGCCAACTAAGGTTTGGGAGTGGCCTCATTTCACTGCACAGCAGAAGCTTCTCCTCTCAACCTTAATAGCAGCTCAGTCCCAGACATGCCATGGAAGCAGCACCACATTGCTCCTTATGGACATCAGAATTTGGCATTCGGAATGGAAAACACTCAGCTTCATGTTTGGAACAGAACTAGCAGCAAAGTCCTCTTCGGTTTGCAAAGAGGCACCCTGCTGCGGGAGCCAGCCGCTTCCAAGGACCTGTCCGTGCCACTCCACCCTGCTCCTCCCAGCCCCGCTGCCCCCACTCCACGGATCCTGCAGGAGCAGGCTGCTCCATCCCGCGATCCCAGCCCGCAGAGCTTTCCCGTGAGTCCAGCACCACGGTCCCCGCTCATCAGCATCTGAGCAGGATGCAGAGCCCGGGAATCCCCCACCAAGCTCCCGCACCGCAGCGGGATCGCTTCCATTTTACCAGCGCACGCCGAGGCTGCTCGCACCTCCGCGCTCGCGGCGCAGGGCCAGACAAGATGGCCGGGTTCCTCCCCTTCCTCCCGAGCAGCGCGGAGCAGCCAGGAAATCTGACCGGCGCCCCACGGCTCCGGGTCCCCGCACGAGGCGGCTCCAGCTCGGAGCCGGGGCGGGAGCCGCGGAGCAAAGCGGGACGCAGCCAG